>ML109526.1:6387-49226 GCA_003697995.1 Taxidea taxus jeffersonii | reverse complement strand
TATGTACATGTAGATGGGTATATACATTTGTCAAAACTTATTAAACTCTCTGCCTAAAATGGCCCCATTTTACTGTGAGTAAACTATACCACAATAAAGTTGGTTTAAAAATTATTCTAGGAAAAAAAAATTATTCTAGGAGGGGCGCCTGGGTGGCATTGGACTTCAGCTTAGGTCATGACCTAAAGGGTCATGAGATCGAGCCCCGGTGTGGGCTTCATGCTCAGCTTCAGATTCTCTGTCTCCCTCTCCCTTTGTTCCTCCCCAACTCCCCTTGCTTGCTCTTTCTCTAAAATAGATAAATAAAATCTTAAATAAATATGATCTAGAATATTTTTTAAATCCATGAATAATTTGATACAACAGATTCATCATAAAGAGAGCAACAGAGAGCAAGCCTCTCCAAATCATTCACTACAACCCCAATCAATATTCCAGTGAGGAATTCAATAAATTTACTAAAATTTATATAGAAGAATGAAGGGGGTTTGTTTTGTTTTGTTTTGTTTTAAGCAACCTCTAACCTCAACATGAGACTTGAACTCATGACCCTGAGACCAAGAGTCATAAGCTGTACTGACTGAGCCAGCCAGGTGCCCTGGAAGAATAAAGTTCTAAAACAACTTAGTTAATCCTGAAGACAAGGATTAAAAAAAAGTGACTCACCTGACCACGTAGTATTAGGATATATCATAATATCATGTTAACATGTCATATTAAAATGGAAAGGATGCAAACTTCTGGTCTGGCATAAAAAGAAACAAAAACTAGGGCACCTGGGTGGTTCAGTGGGTTAAAGCCTCTGCCTTCCGCTCAGATCATAATCTCAGGGTCCTGGGACCGAGCCCTGCATTGGGCTCTCTGCTCAGCAGGGATCCTGCTTCATCCTCTCTCTCTCTCTCTCTCTCTCTCTCTCTCTGCCTCTCTGACTACTTGTGATCTCTGTCTCTGTCAAATAAACAAATAAAATCTTAAAAAAAAAAAAAAAAAAGAAACAAAAACTAATGGACCAGAAGATAAGGTTCAGAGATAAACCTATGAACATGTAGAAATTTAATGTACTACAATGGCAGGACCATAAATTTGTTGGAAAAGAATGAATAGTTTACTATGTAATGTTGGGAAAACTGGCTCATTATACATGAAGAGAAAGGTAACTAACTAGATCTCTACTTAACACTGTATAAAAAGGTGGATTACTAATGGATTAAAGACTTCATATGAGAAGTAAAAGTACTATAAAAGATATAACTATTAAAAATAAGTTTTTATGGCTTAAAAGTGGAAAAGGACTTCGTATGCCAAAATCAGTGACTTTGATTACAGGAAAATCACAATTTCTTTCTAAAGAGGACATATGAGGGGCACCTGGGTGGTTCAGTCAGTTAATCGGCTGCCTTCAGCTAATCCCAGTATCCTGGGATCAAGCCCTGCATCAGGCTCCCTGTTCAGTGGGAAGTCTGCTTTTCCCTCTCCCTCTGCCTCTCCCCCTGCTTGTACTTGCTCTCTCTCTAATAAATAAAAAAATAAATATTTTAAAATTAATAAATAAAGACAACCTAGGAAAGGTGACAGAATGGTAGATTATTTGCAATGCCTAAAAACGACAGAAGTATTTAGGATATACAAAGAACTCTTATAAAATAAGAAAACTTCAAAAGAAAGAGGAGAAAGATATACACAAGTAGTTTACAGAAGAAACACAAAAATTTTAAAGGCTTATGTAGAGATGCTAAAAGTCACCAGTCAGCAGAGTAATTATAACTATCATTTGAACTCCTGTTAGAGAGATAAAAATTTGGGGGCTGAATGATGCTCAATTCTGGCTAGAATATAAGGATATATATAGGACTCAACATGCAATGACAGTTGAGACTAATGTTCAGGTGAACAATCTGGCATCACTCAAAAAATTAAGTACGCATATACCCTTTGATCTAGCAATTCAGAAGTTAAGAGAATTTCAGAAAAAGAAATCCTTGCAGATCTGAAGGTATATGAATGAAGATGTTCACTGCTGCACTGTTTGTGAGGGCAGGGAGCTGGAGGCAATCAGGGTCTCCACCAGTGAGAGAAGGCAGTACGGGTAAAATGGAAGGGATGCAAATTTCTGAATACTACACAGCAGTTAGTAGGCGCAGACCAATAGGAACATGATAGATTTAAAGTATTTTAGTACTCTTTCTTTCTTTCCTTTTTTTTTGAGAGAGAGAGAATATTAAGCAGGCCCCATGCTTAGAGTTAAGGCCAACAAAAGGTTCAATCTCAAGGACCCTGAGATCATGGACCAGAGCCAAAATCAACAGTTAAGACACTTAACCAACTGAGCCACCCAGTACTTAAGAAGTACTAAGTAAGGGGTGCCTGGGTGGCCCAGTTGTTAAGTGTCTGCCTTTGGCTCAGGTCATGATCCCAGGGTTTTGGGATGGAGACCTACATCGGGGTTCCCAGCTGCTTCTCCGTCTCCCACTCCCCCTAGTTCTATTCCCTCTCTCGCTGTCTTCTCTGTCAAATAAAGTAAAATCTTTCAAAAAAAGAACTAAGTAAAAAATAAATGGAATGAAATATAATACCATTTATGTGAATTAAAAATACAAGCAAAAAGGCTATGATGCACCTAACAGTTAAAATGCATGTTAGATAAGCTTCATTCAAATGGGACTTCTAGTGTTATTGTCCATGAGTTCAATGTTAATGAATAAGCAATATAAATTAAGATGTTTTTAAACATACATTAAGCAAGGTTATATATTGACCAACTGAGAAAAATGACGAGACCAAAGACTCGCAGGCACCTAATCTTGTATTTCCCCTAAGACCAATGCTTGAGTATTCACTAATTCAAAGTTCCTGGGTTCTTCATATAACCTAATTACCATGAATAACAAGCACCAACCTTATATACAAAAGGACATACACTACGCACATTTAGAATGGTTAGCTGGTAGAAGTGGAGGATGGAGAGGGAAGCAGAGACAAAAGAGAATAAAATGCATTAAGTTAGAAGAGCCGTACACAAAACAATTTTGATGTACCATGAACAGAGGAGTATGATAATATAACTCAGAATCTGAGGTCTAAATAACTAAAAAAAAAAAAGGGAAAATACAGTAATATTGCAGTAAAAGAGGAATTTCATCCAACCATGAAGATGTGTTCACAGAGTTTTAAACATAAATAATAAGCATAAAGCAAAAATATAAACAATATCAAAGTGGAAAAAAGGAATCACAGAACGTTTACAATAAAAGATTAAGATACCTGAGGTATAGTGTGTTTTCCATACTTCCAAAACTTATTCTGTGATAAAAGAGACTTAAATTTCTCCTCCAGAGAATCAAGCTCATTATCAGGTAACAGGCAAAGCAATTTTTTTAATGCCAATAAGGAACAAGTTACAACCCGATAGAATTTAGCTTCTCTTTCTTCCTCTGGAACTGTTCTTGATGTGAAAAGAAAATAAATATATATAAGGACTGAGAATAAGCCAAACTACATATCTGGCACTTCTATTTTAAATGTTCTTTCATTAAACAGCTACTGAAGTTGCTTTATGCCTACATTCTACCTCCTTGTGCCAACCTTCCTCCCTTAAAATACACACATAAACAGAATTTTAATCACATATTTTTCAACTAATACAAGGTCAAAGTAGATTAAAAGCTGTGGCTTGAAAAAAACTGCAAATATACTGCTCTCAGAAGCAAAAGGATTCTAGGAAACGGGTATCAGTGCAACTAAGACTACTTTCCATTATGAACTTCTAATAGTTTATTAGTAAATAAAAGTAAATGGGACATTTTACTTCTCTTCCAACAGAACTATTCATAGTTCTTCATTATTTTAACCAGATCTTAAAATGATTCCTGCTAGGACTATCAAAAGGTAAACGTGGGAAAAATATAAAAATATTTCTTTGTAAAAGAACAAGACACATAACTTCCAGATAATTCCAATTAAAGAACAGGACAACTTGCAAGTAAAAACATTTAAAACAGCACCTGACATATATCATTATATTAAGTATTTTCAGCTCTACTTTTACAATCCCTTTTTTAAAAAAATGTGACCTTAAAATGATCATCTTATTATCTATGAGCGAAAGAAATCCTTAATATGAGTTACATAGATAGAACATAACTTACTGTGGGTCACTGAGTGTATCAGGTGTTTCTTTTATAAGATGATCCTGCAGCACCTATAGAGGGGTGAAAATTCCATAGCCTTGAGATTTTATTGAACTGTCAATGGTGAATAGTTAAAACATAAGCCTTATCTGACCTTAAAGTGTTAACCCGTACCCCCCAAAAGTAGCAAATTAAGGGGCAAAACTAAAAGATTTGAAATTTACCTATTTTTCTTTCCCTATCAATCCCCAAGGTTGACTGCTTTGGGGGTAAAAAGGAGAGGGTACTTCTTCTGAACATCTCCAGTACCTGTCAAGAGGAATTTTCCCTCAAATATTCCTGGCCTCTTGCTCCTCCATTCCTCTTCTACACAGCAGTGAAGTAGAATTCCCAATGAGTAAGTTTGGGAGAGAAATTAGGTTGTTTTCTACTCCCCTCTTTTTGAGCTCCTCCCAGCTCACAGAGGAGACCACATGCTGTGCTCTGCTTCATCATGGAGGAAAGTCTAAGGTTCCATTCAAAGTGGCTAAGTCTGCCTACTTCCAGGGTGCAGACTAGGGAACCTACTATTCTAGTACCCCTTTTATCAGCAATAACAACAGGTAACATTTAGTTAGCTTTTCCACACGTTCGGTATTGCTTTGAACACATTTCATCCATTAATTAAATTAATCCTCACAACTATAGAATAAAGCAAAATTTCCACTTTAATAGATGAAGAGAGGAAAGCACAGAAACTTGCCCAAGGTCACATGTAAAATTAATGGTGCATACCCAATAGTATGACCCAGAACCTATGTTCTTATGGGCAGTATAATGTAATACCTAGAAATCTGACATTTTGGTCTTCATTTGCCTAACTCTTCTCTACAAAATTGGTTTTGAACTTGGGAAAGTTCAAACTCAGTATCTGTATACATAACCAAGTAAAGGGAGAATAATGGAGGAAATAATCCATATATTCATTGAACAGTTACCATCCATAATAAAACCAAGAACAAAAAACCAACCAAGGGATGCCTGGGTGGCTCAGTTGGTTAAGTGGCTGCCTTCGGCTCAGGTCATGATCCCGGCGTCCTGGGATCGAGTCTCACATCGGGCCCTTGCTCGGCAGGGAGCCTGCTTCTCCCTCTGCCTCTGCCTGCCTGTCTGCCTGTGCTTGCTCTCACTCTCTCTCTCTCTCTGACAAATAAATAAAAATAAAATCTTCAAAAAAACAAAACAAAACAAAACCAAAAAAACAAAACCAACCAAATGAAAAACTATGAACAGCCAAATAAATTGTCTCGAAATCCATTTCCTAAAACCCTAGTGTTCCAACTCATCACACTTCACTCTCACAACACTTACCACTTTGATATTTTAAATAAACAGTGATTCTTGGGTTAGAGAACTCCCTTTGAGAATATGATTAAAACTACAAACCCCTGTCCCTAGAAAAAACACACTTGGGAAACCTGAAAAATAAAGAATTGAAGAGCCAAGAATTTAAACACGGAAATAGAATGCACATGTGTACATAGAAGAGGTGTTAGGTGGAAAGATTAGATATGAGGAAAGATTAGAAATAAGGCTATTTTTATGGCCTTTTGAAGGGCAATTTATCACTATCTACAAAAATTTTTAATGTTCTTATCCTTTGACCCAACATACGGTTACTATAAATTCCATCACTCCCACAGGGTATGAAGAGATCTATTCAAGGCTGTTCACTGAAGCAGTATTTGTTATAAAAAAAAAAAACTGAGGGAAAACCCCAAATGTTTATTAATATAAAAGGAATTAAATAAACCATTGTACATCCATATCAGAAAGCCAACAAAAAGAATGAAGTAGATCTGTATACATGTACTGATATGGAAATATGGGGAAAAATAAACTTAGATTTATTTTTTAGATGTATTCTTTCTTCAGATTTTGTAACATAAAGCATAAATCAAAATCTTTTAAGTACTATGACTAAGATTTATAAATTAAAGATGAAACATTTAAATAACTTATAAAGATTTAATCCAAAATGTTACTTATATTAAAAATCAAAAATGGTCAATTTTGTTAAACACCATTTTTAAAAGGTCCTCTTCCATTAGGAATATTTCACTTACTTATTCCTTCACAAGGCCACATAAAAGAGTTGTCATTATAATACACCTTATATCCCTTAAATATTTGAGGAAAAAAAAAAAAGAGAACAGTTCTAAGAACTTACGCTAGTAATTTCATCCTTACAAAATGCTATGGCTTCAGGTTGCTTGCTTGGAGGGAAAGCTGCTTCAAAGGCATCTTTTGCTGCAGATGCAGCTGGTGTGTAAGTATCACATTGAGCCATTAGCCAATAGCCCATTAAACTTTTTAAGTAAGGAGCCAAGTGTTTCTTCACTTTAAGAATAAGTTTTTCAAAAGCCTGCTGTGTGGCTTCTCGAACCCGGCGATCATGGTCCTATTGAAAATACAACATAGTTTAAAATAGCTCTAGCCCATAAAAATACAAATACAGACATTTCTGGATATGCTATGATGACCCATTTATAAGAATTCACCTATGGGCAGTGCTAAACTAAAATTATTAAGTTTAAAAATTGTGAGAATTTGATTAATTTTTTCCTTTTCCCCTTCCTGCATGAGATAAAAACTATTCAAGATAGACTCAAGATTAGGCATTGAATACTGAGCAAGTCACACTCACTCTTTTGCAGCAAACATGCAAAGAAATTAAACTGTCAAATTTTACTATGACTAGAAAGTATCTAGGTAATTCTCTAGTAATTACCTAATTTCTGAAATCAGATTCCCAATCTACTTTATACAACTAACATGATCCAATCTGTATAATATTGACATAACATTTTATAATTTTCACCAAAATGAATCATATAAATTTAATAGCCCCCATGACTTCAATCAAAAACCGTAACAAAAAAAAGAAAGAAAAAAAACCTAGTATACTTTTTTAAATACTTACAAGTGAAATTTTGCAGAAAATTCTTGGCCAGTATGGAAGGACTCCTTTCACAATTTCTGTGTCTCTCTCTGTACACATGGTTCCAAATTCCTGCATAGCCTAGAAATAAATTAGCAACATTACTAAGGACCAACAGCTACAATATTGGCTATTGATTATATTTATTCTGTTCCAGAAGCTGAGTCTATTTTATGCAACAGGAGAATACACTGCTTCTGTTTATGCCATATGGGACTAATCTGAAGAGTTCCTTCACAGCATAGAAACTTTTCATTTTTTTTTTTAAATAAAATGTATACAAATAAAAAACTCCATTTAATACTATACGGTCAAAATTACATTCTGTGATGAGAAAAACCATACACCCAGAATTCCAAAGTGATTCAAATACATACAGAACAACAAACTGATTTATAACCCAGAAGATAAAAGGTAAAAACTAAGCTTAAGTCTGTGTGTAAAAAAAAAGCACAACTGTAAAAGAACTTATTAGTGATAAATGATTGCTCATTTTTCTTTACATAAAATATACTAATGACATTTTGTTTTAACAAAAGGATGTTCTTGATCATTTTTATGAAAAACATAAAACCTACTTTTAATTTTGTCGTGACATCTTTCTTAGAAAGTTTCCGCAGCACCATTCGGAAATCAGAATCTACAAGACTGTCAATTTCTTCAGCTCCTTGAATAGCAGGAACATAGCCTAGGTCACTCTGAGATGTTCCAAAACCAATAAATCCAGGCACCGTTCCCTTTTCTTTGGCAAGCAGCTCTGCAGCTCGGCCACTGTTTGAAGGCTGATAAAAAAGTTGGGAGAAAAAAAGTCAGAGTACAGGAAGCATTCACAATTTAACTTTGTGTTCCTGTCCTTGACAATTCTCAGAGAGGAACAAGCTTTTATTTGATAACTTTTAAAAAAAGGTTTTATTTATTTATTTCAGAGAGTGAGAGGGTGAGAGCACAAGTGGGAGGAGAGGGAGAAGCAAATGAGCCTGACATGGGACTTGATCCCAGGACCCTGGAATCTATCATGACCCGAGCCAAAGGCAGATGCTTAACCAACTGAGCCACCTGGAACCCTTACTTGAGAACTTCTTATTTCCTGGCCTAAGATTTAATTTACTGCAATGTTCCCATCACCAAGAACCTATCAACAATGATCCTAGTGCTATTTCCTGGTCTGCTAAACATTAGAACAATGTTGGTTAAAGTGGATACAATCCATTAGTGGCTCATGGTATCAATTTAATAGGTCATGACAGCATTTCCCAAAAATAGAATAAAACTTTAAAACACAGAATGTATCACATTTGGCAAGAATAAGTACTATTTTATAAAATTTTAAATTTCCAAATTAGTATAAAGGATATACATACATACATATGGGTACTATGTAATGATACAAAATTAATTCACACATGACTTACATCTTTTTATCCATTCAACAAATATTCATTAAACCACCACAATGGGACAAGTCTAATGACAGCTGTTTCTAAGATTAAGAGCTCCTTGAAGGTAGGCCCACTCATTTCCACATACACAGTTACCATAACTTTTTTGAGCTATAATGGATATAAATAACATTACTATGGACATAAAATCAATACAATGGTCAGCATATAAGATACACTCCTTTGAATCATAGTCAGTAGTTTGTTGATGGATACTCAATATAGTAGCTTTCTAGCACAAAAAGTTAAGGAGCTTGTTGTGACCAAAAAAAAAAATTTAAACTGTTGAAAGAATGTAACATATTCATTATCATCTAACAGAAAAATACCTCTGGGATGCCTGGGTGGCTCAGCTGGTTAAGCCTCCAACTATTTGGTTTCAGCTCAGGTCATGATCTCAGGTGTTGTGAGACTGAGCCCTGCATTGGACTCTGTGCTCAGCATGGAGTCTGCTTGAGATTCTCTCTCTCCCCCTCTACCCCTCCCCCTGCTCACATGCACTCTAAGTTTTTAAATAAAACCTAAAAAAAAAAAAAAAAGAAAAGAAAATGCCTCAGTTCATTGTCCAGGATAACATTACAATCTATTTAAATTTACCTCTTCCTTTAAAAAAAAAATAAATAAATAAACAAATTCACCTGTTTCTGATTTCTTTCTAAGAATGGTTGAAAGAGCTACCCAAATGTGTGACTCAATTTGCTCAATTCTAGCAAAACTGTGTTTGGAAAACTCATCTGTCAAGAAATAATCTGGACTATTTACTAAAGTGAAATGAGTAACCAGAAATGAAAATGATAACCTGAATTACATTTTTTTTTCAAAACAGTAGCACTTAAAACTGATTTCAAAAAAGGTTCTCTATTTTAGAACTTTCTTAAAATGAACTAACATTATTCAGTTCACCTTTCTCAATACTGGTATAAGAATAAACAGCCATAGTGGAAGTTAGTGAGCTATATATAATACAATTCAGAAAACTAAATATGATAACATCAGGACTTCAGAATGTTATCTATATCGTTTATAAACAGTTTTATTATAAAGCGGAATAATGAAATAGTATAAAAATTAATGCTAAAAGCTAAAGGAGTCAAGTGGTGCCTGGGTGGCTCAGTCCGTCAAGCATCCCACTCTTGATCTCATCTCAGGTATTGATCTTAGGGTCATGAGTTCAAGCCCCACACTGGACTCCATGCTGGGCCTGAAGTGTATTTAAAAAAAAAACAAAAAACTAAAAGAGTCACGGCTGAATTCTGAACTGACCTGAAATATCCAAGCTGATAGTGATAACTACTTACAGAAGAAAAGGTATCAGATTTCCAACTTCCAGTTTGAAAGTAAGAAATTTTTCAAAAATATGCTAATTATATCTTTTATTCAATGTCTACTTTGAGTTTAAAATGTAGTTACTGTTTCTTGTTACTTCCTCTACTACATGTTAAATGTTTATACCCACAGTTCAAAAATATGAACCTTGATTCTATCTCTGGAAGTTATTTTTCTTATACTACACCTACATTCTTTCGTGCCTGTCTCCTCAAAGTAGTAGAGGTAGCAGCCCTAAGTCTACAGTTCAAAGGCCAAACTCAGGAAGGCTTACAAGGTCTTTCCCGATCTGGCCTTAGCTTTCCCCAGACTTATCTCCTGACACTCTTCTTCCCTCGTCACAGTACCCCATCTCTTCTCCAATTTTGCTACCACCACTTATGCTCCAGTCCCAATTCACAGTTTTCTGAATATGCTATGCCTTTCACAATCTGATCTTTCCGTAATCTTTTCTCTCCACCTAAAAACCTTTTCTTCCTTTTCACTGCCTGACAAACTCCTACTCATCCTTCAAAACACACTCTTGTTTTCACTGCTTGCTTCCTTCAGGTCAATTACCATTCTTTTTCTATTCTCCCATTTTCTTTCTACTCATACCTATATCACAATTCTTTAATATATTATAATCATTTGCTTACTTATATGTCTACCAACAAATTAATAGTTCAAGAATAAGAAACATCTGTCTATGATCTTTGAGTACATGGCATTCAGTACTCAAAGCCTTCTGTTGAATGAAAGAATACCATTCTTTTTTTTTTTTAATTTTTTAAAGTTTTTTTTTTTTATTTTAAAGAGAGAGAAAGAGATCACAAGTAGACAGAGAGGCGGGGGGGGGGGGGGGGGGAAGCAGGCTCCCTGCTGAGCAGAGAGCCTGATGTGGGCCTCAATCCCAGGACCCTGAGACCATGACCTGAGCCGAAGGCAGAGGCTTAACCCACTGAGCCACCCAGGTGCCCAAGAATTCCATTCTTAAATTCAAATCTCAACTAAGCAACTTGCCCTTTCTCTAAGCCTCAGTACCATCATCTTTTTTTTTTTTTAAGATTTTCTTTATGTATTTTTTGACAGAGGAAGACTCAGAGAGGGAACACAAGCAGGGGGAGTCGGGAAAGGGAGAACAGGTTTCCCACAGAGCAGGGAGACTGAAGTGGGGCTCAATCCCAGAACCCTGGGATCATGATCTGAGCCAAAGGCAGATGCTTAATGACCGAACCACCCAGGTGCCCCAGTACCATCAACTTTAAAATGAGAAAATAGTAACTAAGTCATTACTTGGGTTGTCAAAATTAAATGTAAATGTTTAAACCATTAAAATTGATTCCAGCAAGGCTCATTGAAGGGTGCTAAAACCATTAGGTGAAAGTTTGTGAGAAAACAGATTACTCCCAGTCTCAAAATACCACTCCCCACGTTATTTGTTAACAGCCGAAAAATATACCTTTACAATGGACATCACCTTAACCAAGTGATTAAACAACACCAAAAATGGAACAAATAAGCAGCATGTGCACCCTGATGCACTGATGATGATATATCATCTATGAAGCATTCTTATAAAAAATTGTTTACCCTGCATATCCCCATAAGGAACAATCAGACAATTCTAAATTAAGCAAAAGTGGCCTAGACTTTTCCAAATTGTCTGTCATAAAAGAACTGCTCTCAAAAGAGAAAGTAAAGGAAAAAAAAACCCAAAGGAAAACTACCTAGAGCTAAATGGTTAAATGAATGGAATCACTCAATCCTTGATTGTATCCTAGGTGTTTTTAAAAATGCTGTATCTAAAAACAAGTTATACAGAACATTATTGAGATGACTAAAGAAATCTGAATACAATGTTACATATTATTAGACAGTAGTATACCGAGGTTAAATTTTATGCATATTGTAATTGTTCATGGTTATGAAAAAGAATTGCCTTTGTTTCGAATATATGTGTTGAAGGACTCAGCAGTTAAATGTCATGATAGATGCAACTAATTCTCATGTGGTTCAGCAAAATACGTATATTTAGAGAAAGAAAACAAATGTGGCCAAATATTAACAATTAATGAATCTAGGTAAAAAAACATATGGCTCGTCAGTCTAATATTTTTGCAACTTATCCTTATATTTGGAATATTAAAAAATTTTTTTTAAATTGTTTAAGTAAGAAAATTAAACTTAACTGAAAATGCAAGTAAAGTGCGTAACACAGCACCAGCACAAGGCAAGTTACTATTATTACAGTTGGTACCATGGGCCAAAAACAGATTAAGTGACAGATCTAAGAAAATGTTGTACTGATATCACTAGAATTTGATCAGAAACAGGAAAAATGCAGTCTCATAACATTGGACTGTGCCATAACAAGCTTAATACCGGAAAAATACATTATTATAACGTCGCTAATCATAAGTTTAATCCACTTTTGGGTCTTCTTTAAACAAGTATTTAGGAGCACCTGGGTGGCTCAGTTGGTAAGCCTCTACCTTCAGCTCTGGTCATGATACCAGGGTCCTGGTGGTGGGCTTCCATCTCAGTGGGGAGCCTGCATTTCCCTCTCCCTGTGCTGCTCCCCCTACTTGTGGCCCCTCTCTCTCTCTCTCAAATAAATAAATAAATAAAGTCTTTAAAAAGCAGTATTTGTGAGCTTCTACTATACACTAATTCTTGTTCTAGGCTCCTCGAACAACAGCCTTCATAAAACACCTGCCTTCATAATACATCCCAGTGAAGCAAGACAGTAAATGAAGACAGACTTAGTAAGTTACACAGTATGTAAGAAGTCCTAAGTGCAAAAAAGTAAATTAAAGCAGGAAAGGAGCACAGGGAGTGGGAGGAGGGCTATAACTTAAAATAGGGCGATCATGACAGACCTCACTGGGGTGTCTCAGGCAAAATTTGTAGCCGCCTAGTAAAGAGCGTTAGGGAGCCTGCCAGGCAAGGTCAAGGCTCGGTGAGGAAGTCAGTGTGGCCGGATCGAGCGAGCGAGAAGCAAGCTGAAGATGGTGCCAGAGAAAGGAAGGGGCCAGAGGGTGACCACATACCATGTTTACCATCGTAAGGGATTTGGCCTTTACCCCGAGGAATAGCCCCAACAGGTTTTTGAGCAACAGGGCAACATGATCCGAGATGCCCTGCACACGAGGCTCACTTTAAATGCTTTCTACCCAACTCCCTTGTTCCCAGTGCCAGCCACCCCCACCCCCGCTAGCCTGGCCAGGTAACCTTCCCATTGAAACGGATACTGAACCCTTCCTTAATGGAAATTGTAGGATGTGTGCTCGGGTGGAGACAGCTCTGGCATGGAACATTTTTTCTCTCACAATCCCCAATCTGCTCAGAGACAACTCACCCCGTTCGTGGGGACGCACACACAACAGAGAGGTCACACTCGACACGCAAACACACGCCTCCCTACAGCCGCTCTCCACACGCCCTCTGGACGCGCGCGTGGTACAGACAGCGGCTGCGAAAAGAGGACTCTCCGGTCCGCCGAGCCCCTCCGCACTCACCCTCAGGTTCCCCTTGGTCCGCTGCTTGTTCTTCCCGCCCATGGTCGCGGTCTCACCAGCACTCTCGGCCCGCAGCCCCCTGGTTGACACCGCCGGGCCACAACTTCCGGCCCCTGTCGCCGGAAAAGGGCCGACTAGAGCGACTTCCCCGGCCCTCCCCTTCCGCCACCCACCCCACCCTCCCACCGCCCCACTTCCGCTCCCGCCTCCTGCCGCGTCCTTCACCATCCGCCGCCGGAAACGTCACAACTAGAGCCACGCCTTTATGAGTGACGTCATCCGTGCCCAATAAGAGGCCAAGCATGAGCCCTGAAGCTTCAAATCCTGTCTTTTCCCGCTTTCCGGGAACCGGATTTGTTCCCCTCTTAGGGGGTAGGAAATTGGGATGACCCGTACTAGGGCCATTTTCACATAAAGGTAGCGGAAGAATGACACGGTAATGGCTGTGGAAACAGGGAAATGGTTGACGCAAAATGCAATCATTCTTATCACCTGGGCATTTATTAGAAATGCCAGAGGGGACCCCTGGATGGCGCAGTTGGTTAAGCTACCACTCTTGATTTCAGCTCAGGTCCTGATCTGGGCATCTTGGAATTGAAGCCCGCCTCTGGCTCTGTGTTCTGTGCACACAGCAAGAGTGGGCTTCATATTCTCTCACCCTACCCCTTCACCCCTCCTGCTTGTGCCGCGCTAGCCCTCTCTCAAATAGATAAATAAATCTTTTTTAAAAAGTGCAGACTGTCAGGTCCACCTTAGGACTATTGGATCAGATTCTGCATTTTTTTAAAAGTGGGCTCCCTAAAAAAAAAAAAAAAAAAAAGGGGGCTTTTTGGTGGGGGGTCGGGGGCGGGTAGCTGAGAACAAGAATCAGAAACTTAACAGACTGAGCCACCCAGGCACCCCAGATTCAGCATTTTTAACAAGATTCCCAGGTGTTAAAGTTTAGGCAATATTCTCTAACTCCCCCCCCTTTTAATATCAAAACTGTTAAGTGTGATTTTTAGAAAAGTCTAATAAAATTTGAAATGTAAAGATCTAAGTGATTTGTACTAAGTGATTTTGATTCTCAATGACACTAGAGAAACATAAGCACACATTGCTACTTATTGTCTCTCATGTCCACATACCCCTTTATACTCAATTCCATGATACTGAGATGCCAACTATTTCTCCTTTATTCAACTGGCTTCCTGTTAGGTTCCATCCATAGTGGGCACTAGAAGGAGACTGAGAGGAGAAGGAGAAGCGACTTGCTCCATTCCCTTAGCATCATTCCAGCAGAGGCGCTTTGCCCAGGCACCATCAATTCGTTTACGTGGCAATTGGTGTCACTCTGCATCTCTTTTCCGATAATCAATCACCCTTATTGTGCACCTCAGGGTTACCAGTAACTGAGCAGCCAGGTAGGAACAGCCCCCTCAGAGGTTTGATTCCTAGCTCCATGGGACACCTCCTCTGAGCTCTAGATTTCTCTGAAAATAGCTTATTCTGTAGACTGGAATTCAGGAACATGTAAATATTTCACATGATTTTAGCCATAAAATTAAATAAAAAATGTTAAGGCTCTCCTCAAAAAAGAAAAGCAAAATGAAACAAATACACCTGTGATCAATAAAGTTGATGGCTTTGTAACATGAAGAGGAATTATTTCAGGGGCGCCTGGATGGCTCAGTCGTTAAGTGTCTGCCTTTGGCTCAGGTCATGATCCTGGGGTCCTGGGATCAAGCCCTGCATCTGGCTTCCCACTCTGCGGGAAACCTGCTTCTCCCTCTCCCATTCTTCCGCTTGTGTTCCCTCTCTCACTGTCTCTCTATTGAATAAATAAATAAAATCTTTTTTTTAATAATAAAAGACCTAATTGAAGATAATTATTAAATCCAAAATACTTAAAAAAATTAATAGTATATAAGTGCAGTGCCAAGAGGTAAAAAGCTACAAAACTTTAATCAGAGTCATAAATAGATGATGAAAAAAATGACAAAATTTAAAAGGTGTCAATCTCAAAAACTATGCATGTAAACCTAATGTATTCCCAGTTGAATTCCTAGTAAGATTTTTTAAAGATTTTATTTCTTTATCTGAGAGAGAGTGAGAGAGCATGAGTGTGGAGGGGCAGAGGAAGAGGGAGAAGTCGGCTTACCTTGGATGTGGGGCTCCGTCTGGGAACTCCAGGATCATGCCCTGAGCCAAAGACAGAGGCTTAACTGGCTGAGCCACCCACGTGCCCCAAGAGTTTGTTTTTAAGTATCACAAAACTATCTCAAAAGCTCACTTGAAAGGATACACATGAAGGATAGCTACAAATATTTTGAAAAGCAAACAGAAAAAAAGGATTCATCTTAAACTTTGAAATGTGAGATATTGCCATAACAATCCAGAAGGTGTTGTTCAGGAATAGTGAAACAGAAAGGCACATCCAGAAGCCCACCTTCAGGCTCTGGCAAGAGTAGCATCTCAAACATGTGAAGAACATGGATTGTCCAACAAATATCATTGAAACAACTGGTTACTTTTTGAGAAAATAATTTAAATACCTATTTCATGCAGCACTCTAAAATAAATTGCTGATGACTGAACATTAAAAAATGAAACCATAAGCCAATAGTATCCAACCGTACATTAAAAGGATTATTCACCATGACCAAGTGGGATTTATTCCTGGGATGCAAGGTTGGTTCAACATCTGCAAATCAATCAATGTGATACAATACACTAATAAAAGAAGGAACAAGAGCCATATGATACTCTCAGTAGATGTTGAAAAAGCATTTGGCAAAGTACAGCAAACGTTCTTGATCAAAACTCTTCAAAGTGTAGGGATAGAGGGTACATACCTCAATATCATCAAAGCCATTTATGAAAAGCTCACAGTGAATATCATTCTCAATGGGGAAAAACTGAGAGCTTTTCTCCTAAGGTCAGGAACATGGCAGGGCTGTTCACTATCACCACTGCTATTCAGCATAGTACTAGAAGTCCTAGCCTCAGCAATCAGACAACAAAAAGAAGTAAAAGGCATCTGAATTAGCAAAGAAGAAGTCAAACTATCACTCTTTGCAGATGATAGATACTTTATGTGGAAGACCCGAAAGACTCCACCCCAAAATTGCTAGAACTCATACAGGAATTCAGTAAAGTGTCAGGATATAAAATCAATGCACAGAAATCAATTACATTTCTATACACCAATAACGAGACAGAAAAAAGAGAAATTAAGGAATCTATCCCATTTACAATTACACCCAAAACCATAAGATACCAAGGAATAAATCTAACCAAAGAGACAAAGAATCTGTACTCGGAAAACAATAGAGTACTAATGAAAGAAATTGAGGAAGACACAAAGAAATGGAAAAATGTTCCATGCTCATGGATTGGAAGAACAAATATTGTGAAAATGTCTATGGTACCTAGAGCGATCTACACATTTAATGCAATCCCTATCAAAATACCATCAACTTTTTTCAAAGAAATGGAACAAATAATCCTAAAATTTATATAGAACTGTAGAAGACCCTGAATAGCCAAAGGAAGGTTGAAAAAGAAAGCCTAAGTTGGTGGCATCACCATACCAGACTTCAAGCTCTATTACAAAGCTGTAATCATCAAGACAGTATGGTACTGGCACAAAAACAGACACATAGATCAATGGAACAGAATAGGGAGCCCAGAAATGGACCCTCAACTCTGTGGTCAACTATCTTTGACAAAGCAGGAAAAATGTCCAATGGAAAAAAGACAGTTTCTTCAACAAATGGTGTTGGAAAATTGCCAAAACATTGCCAAAGACAAAGGAACAAGGGCAAAATGAACTATTGGGACTTCATCAAGATAAAAAGCTTTTGCACAGCAAAGGAAACAGTCTACAAAACCAAAAGACAACTGAAAGAATTGAAGAAGATATTTGCAAATGACATATCGGATAAAGGGCTAGTATCCAAAATCTATAAAGAACTTATCAAACTCAGCACCCAAAGAACAAATAATCCAATCAAGAAATGGGCAGAAGACATGAAAAGACATTTCGGCAAAGATATCCAAATGGCCAATAGACACATGAAAAAGTGATCAACATCACCTGGCATCAGGGAAATACAAATCAAAACCACATTAAGATACCCCCTCACAACAGCCAGAATGGCTAAAATTAACAAGTCAGGAAACGACAGGTGTTAGCAAGGATGCAGAGAAAGGGAATCCCTCCTACACAGTTGGTGTGAATGCTAGCTGGAGCAGCCACTCTGGAAAACAGTATGGAGGTTCCCCAGAAAGTTGAAAATAGAGCTACCCTATGACCCAGCAATTGCACTACTGGGTATTTACCCCAGAGATACAAATGTAGTGATCCAAAGGGACATGTGCACCCCAATGTTTATAGCAGCAATGTCCACAATAGCCAAACTATGGAAAGAGCCTAGATGTCCATCAACAGATGAATGGATAAAGAAGACATTTTATATATTTTATATATAAGATATTTTTATATATTTTACATATATAAATATACAATATAAATAAAACATAATAAATATATAAAATGTATTGCATATATAATATATAAACAATATATAATATACATATTATACATATAGTAATTATATATGTAATGTAATAATATTTCCCAATATGGGAATTCCCAATAATGGAATACTATGCAGCCATCACCCCCCCAAAATCTTGCCATTTGCAACAATTTGGATGCAACTAGTGGGTATCATGCTAAGTGAAATAAGTCAATCAGAGAAAGACAATTATCATATGATCTCACTGATATGAAGAATTTGAGAAACAAGACAGAGGATCACATGGAAACAGAAGGAAAAATGAAACAAGATGAAACCAAAGAGGGAGACAAAACATAAGAGACTCTTAACCTCAGGAAACAAACTGAGGGCTGCTGGAGGGGGGTGGGGTGGGAGGGATGGGGTGTCTGGGTCATGGACATTGGGGAGGGTATGTGCTATGATGAATGTTGTTAATTGTGTAAGACTGATGAATCACAGACCTGTGCCCCTGAAACAAATAATACATTATATGTTAATAAAAAAATGAAGCCATAAGATGTTGCAAAGAGATAGACACATATGTCATAAAAGTACAAAGAAATTTATGGGAATGATAAATACTTTCTGGGTTGGAGTTAATCTACCAAGGATTGTTGTAATAACTAAAAGCAGTGAAGCAGACTTCAACTACACTGGTAAAGTTTTATTTCTTAAACAGAGTTGTAAGACTATGACTGTGCATTGTTTTTTTTTTCTTTTTGCCTTTTTGTACAAAATATTCATAGATAAGTAGGATCAATGTTGCATGTCATTTTCACAAGATTTTTGAAAAAAGTAATCTCTGTACCAACATGGGGCTTGAACTCACAACCCCAAGATCAAGCCAGATGTTCTAATGACTGAGCCAGCCAAGTACTCTTTTCACAAGATTTTTAAAAGAAATGAAATTTCAAGGTTATGTAAACAGGTATATTTTACAATTATCCTGGAGTAGGGAAAGTGTTGGGGAAGGTCATGGAAAAGAAATAACAGCTGTTTGGAGAGCCTGGGTGGCTTAGTCATTAAGCATCTGCCTTTGGCTTAGGTCATGATCCCAGGGTTCTGGGATGGAGCCCCACACAGGGCTCCCTGCTCAGTGGGGAGCCTGCTTCTCCCTCTCCAGCTCCTCTGTGCTTGTCTTACCTCTCTCCCTATCTTTCTCTATCATAAATAAATAAAATCTTTTAAAAAAAGAAATAGAAAAAAACGATTGCTGGTTGACTCATGTTCTGGACCCAGGCACTGAGTGGGGGTCTCCTCACCACCCATCTGTCCCCCCTTGAAATGTGGGTTCCATTTACCATTCTTGCTCCCAGAGACTGATCCAAGGACCCAGGCTTGACGTAATGATGTGGTGTTAAGAACACCTGCACAGTATATGTAACTTAACCTAGTTAAAACTTCTTTTTATAAACTTTCAAGATTTGGTGGGCTGGTGTGGGGATTCATTCATCTTGTTGCCACCCAAGGAAGCATTCTATGTATGTTCCCTTTGTTTATTAAACTGCCCCCTACCAGCAGTCAATGACTCAAGCTTTAGGGTAATTAGTGTGTCACAAAACCTGGTGTGAAAGTAAGATGGCTAATGGGAGAAAGCTCCATGTCTTCTAAAACTGTTTATAATACCAAAGTCCCAAACAGGATGGGATGAATATTTGAAAAAAAAATTATTAAAATCTAAAAAGATGATATAGCCCTCAGTGTGTATTTCAATTAAGCCTTAAAAAAACATTAAAAAGTTAAGAATATAATATTTTGATATTGTATATCCCAATTATTTGTTTACCTGAGTCAGATTTATTAAACATTCTGATCATACAATTAATAAATTTTAGATAGTGGACTTTCTTGATTATTGGTCTTTGGTCTTATGTTTTGTAACTCTGAAATAGTGGATTTATTCTCCTTGCATTATTTTCATGGCCAACACACACAGAGTAAAAATTATAGTAAGTAAATTTTTTAAAAATATATTTTATGTATTTGTTTGACAGAGAGAGAGCACAATCAGGGGGAGTGGCAGGCAGAGAGAGAATCAGGTTCCCCACTGAGCAAGGAGCCTGATGCTGGGCTTGACTCCAGGATCGTGAGCTCATGACCCCAGTGGAAGGCAGATGCCTAACTGATTGAGTCCCCCAGGCGCCCAGGCATCTTCTTTTTTTTGTATTCACTTGATTATTCCTTTAAAAAATAAAGCTTATTTTTTCTATTATTCTGCCAAAAATATATTATCATTCTTTAACAGAAAGTTGTTGAAAATGTATTCCAAATTACCATAATATGGCTTAAAAAGGCAACAAAGAAATAAGACTATCTCCCTGAAGCAACAAAAATCTGTTTTGAGATCAAAAGGCAAGTAGTCAAAAAGATTATTCTTAAGTTTGCACAATAAATACACTTCCACCAAAGATGACTCCCTCTAGTTTTGCCATTCAGTGGACAAATTTTGTTTAAGTATACACATATACTCATAATTCTAAAAGAGAGAGAATTATTTTTAGTTCCAGGACAAAGCATCCAATCAGTCCAAAACACAGAAGTTGGGAAGTCAACTTGGTCCATGGTTGGGTAAGTGACCTAAGTTGGCAAACTGGACTGATCAGAAAGATCTTTATGTTAGGAGAAAAGGATTTCTTCTTTTCCTTCTACAGAATAACAAGGACTCTGGGGATATTTCAATTCTAAGAGGAAACAGCTTAAGGCTAAGGCTAAAAACATCTTATTTCAAACGTATCTTTATTTGCCCCCCCAGTGATGCTCCTGTAAAATGAAACAAAACAAAAACCACATGCCACCTGGTACCCTGGAATGGTATGCCTCTTCCTTCTCTCCCTGCTCTCCCAGTGGATGGGGGAGATGTGGCCTCTCAGATTATACCTGGGAAGCTCCCAAGGTTTTGAACCAACAGAAAGCCTTCCCAGGTGATACTCCAAAAAAAGAAAACCATAAAGAAAACTATTGATGGATTTAAATACATTAAATTAAAATGTTTTTCCCTCTATGTCAGAAAAAACAAATAGACAGGAAAGTCTGCAACATTAACATGGGGCTAATATGCTTGCTGTTAAAAAAAATGCTTACAAATAAATATTTTAAGGCTGCCCACTTAAGTAAAAATAAGTAAAGCATAAATAGGCATTTACCACAAAGGAAATATGATTGACCGACACTAAAAGTCAAGTGAAGATAACATAAAATGTAGATTTTTCACCTAAAAAATGACAAAATAATAATGATGATAAAAATCTAGAGAAAAGGAATTTTCAGAAGAATTGCAATTTTCATTTCTTAACCCTTCATAAGTGCAATTTGACAAGAGACATCCAGAGCATATGAGTGAATTTCCACTTGGAAATCTAACACGAAGACATAAAAGTTGTTCATAGTAGCTTTGTTGATTGCAAAACAAAAACAAAAACAGAGTGAAACAAAAACCAAAAAGGTTGGGGCACCTGGGTGGCTCAGTGGGTTAAAGCCTCTGCCTTCAGCTCGGGTCATGATCCCAGGGTCCTGGGATCGAGCCCCGCATCGGGCTCTCTGCTCGGCGGGGAGCCTGCTTCCCCCTCTCTCTCTTCTCTCTGCCTGCCTCTCTGCCTACTTGTGATCTCTGTCTGTCAAATAAATAAATAAAATATATTAAAAAAAAATAAAAAGGTTATGATCTCATTGATTAGGGAGCAAAAGGCAAGCTAAAGGCAAAGCAGATGACTGCTGCACAAAAATTGCTACGGTGGGGGCGGAGGGGGGTGGCCATATGTGTGTGACGTTCCTCAGGCACTCCTGGCTGCCTAAGAACAAAGGAAAGGAAAAAACAAGTGGTTAACTGATAGAGATCACAGTCATGTAGGACATGAGTCTCCATCAGTTTGCAGCTGTCTTAATGATTTACACACACACACACACACACACACACACACACAAAGCAATCCCCAGAAACCTATAGACTCAATTTCCTGGAGTCCTAACATCCTGGAGTCCCCTCCATAGGACAGAAAAATCTTATATAGTGAGTCACTCCTCACAACCCCAGTGCCGCTCTTTCTGCCCAGGAGTCCTGTCCCTGTGTTTTAATAAAGCCACCATTTTGCACAAAGCTGTCTCAAGAAATCTCTCTTGACCGTGGGCTCTGAACTCTACCACTCCAAACCATATCATTCTGGCGGCCAATGTGGGGCTGAATCTTCTCATCTAGACTCTGAACTGCAGCGCAGACTTGGTGAGTACTTTTGCCTTTACTTTCATTTGAACCATCATTTCAACCTGTCTTTTCATGTGTCCAAGTTTTAAGTTCTGCATTGGTGCTCAACAGAGAGTCTGCTTCTCCCTCTGCCCCTCCCTCTGCTCATATACTTTCTCTCATGCTCTCTCTCTCAAATAAAATCTTAAAAAAAAAAAGTTTGTACAGGAATTACTTTTACAAATAAAAGTAGACATATGGCCAATGTTTACTGCCCACACTCTTGGTTTCTAATAATCCTTTTAACTTTTAACCACAGTTTGATTTGGGACTAATAGCTTGTTTTCAGAATTTATCATTATTTCTTTGTAGATGATTCCAGTTCAAGATATGTATCAAATTAAGACATTGACAGATTGTCATTGTGGAATAAATGTACGTGCAATCAGATTAGTCAATTTTACCTAATAGGAATGTTTATATATCAAATACATAATTGTATCAAATATGTAATCATTCCTAATAATCTAAGAAAGTTATGTGTCCTAATATTTAACCACAGTTTCCTTTTTTTCTTTTAAATTGTATTTATTTGCAAGAGTGAGAGAGGGAGGAGAGAGCACAAGCTGGGGAGTAGAAGGGGGCAGAGGCAAAGGGAGAGGCAGACTTCCCACTGAGGAGGGAGCCCAATGTGGGGCTTGACCCCAGGACCCTGGGATCATGACCTGATCTGAAGGCAGATGCTTAACCAACTGAGCCACTCAGGAACCCTTAACTACAATTTCTTGTAGCTTTTTTTTTTTTTAAAGACTTATTTGAGAGAGGAAATCCCAAGCAGACTCGCTTCAGAGCTCAGAGCCCAACTCTGACCCGATCTACCACCATGAAACCATGACCTGAGCCACAACCAAGGGTTGGATGCTTAACCAACTGAGACACTCAGGTACCCCTCTTACAGCTTTTATTCTTTTTCAAAATATATAGTACAGGAAGGACCATCTAACTTGCTCTTCTCTCTTTTGATATCTTATACTTAAATCCATTTTTATTTGAAAAATTTTTTTAGTAAAGATTATATTTATTCATTTGAGAGAGAGATTGAAAGAGAGCACACAAGCAGGGGGAGGGGCAGTGAAAAGCGGGCTTCCAGGTGAGTGGCATGCTAGGTCCCAGGAACTGGAGATCATGGCTTGAATCAAAGTCAGATGCTTAACCGACTGAGCCACCTGTATGCCCAAATTACTTCATCTTCATGCCCAAATTACTTCATTACCCCCAAGAAAGACTGGGGGAAAAATCAAAAGGCCAACAGTGACAAAAATTTTCATTATTCCTCTGCCAGTCACTGTCCTTCCACGCCAAAGAACATCTGGAAAACATCTGCACATCCTTTGGCATTTAAAAACTGATAGAGCTGACCAAAGTCCATGTGGTTTCCTCTGGCTCCATTAACACTGAACACTTTTTCTTCAAAACTTGAAAATTTTCTTTGTCTTTCTATTTTGTCATTTGTACCATCAAAAGGAATGTCTTCTCGATGGCGAATTAAAATTCTCTTCCAGTTTAATTTTCTGAGTCTGAAAAGAAATTTTCAAAGTAGACACACTGAAAATGTGTTTTGTCTTCTAGAGCATTGAGAATAGGAGTTATAAAACAGACTTACCAATGCCTTTTCCCAGAAGTAAAGAAATTTACTTTTATCTCACAGGGGTTAATTTTAATCAAATATGATGCTGGTCAGGATCCTATCCCTAAACTCATTCATTGCTACTGCCTCAAATCAACATTTTAGAAATGTGGAAATTGCTGTATCTCAGACTCCCAAAGGGACGTCTTAGAAACTCATTTAGGATGTCAGTACAGAAATGAGAAGATTAGAAAACCCTTTGCTTCATGCACAGCTTGTCATATCACTAAGAAGAATCCAATCCATGGAAATGAAGGGGATTGTAACATCTTGGACAAGGGCACAAATAAACAGCTATTTACAGAACATCTCCTGTGTGTACCATGTCAGGGAAGGGGGTGATGCTGATTATATGTGAGTTCTATTTTATCCATTGACTTGAGACTGAATCCCCCATTAAGGTACAAGGGACATACTAATTACCACATCTCTAGTATCTTGTTTACTAATAAAATTATTGACATGGCATACAACATTTGTGAAAGCAAACCTTGACCAGAATTCTTCACAGGCACTTTGTGGACCTTCCACACAAACAACACCAGGTTTCCCAGGCATGCTAAATCCAGATAGGGAAAGCTCCTTGGCCCACTCTAGAATATTCTTTCTTTTACACTTGTTGTAGATGTGATGGCTATAGATCCACAGTCTTGTGAGAATGAGATCAACTGGTTGGAATGTATTTCCTGGAGCAGGGGAAGGCATGGTGCCTCTGCTCATATAGCCGGAAGCATGCTCTCTAACCCACTCTGTGGCATTCAATATACAGACGTCTCCAAGACAATTCTTTTGCAGGTATGCGGTCAGATCTGTGTTCAGCTGAGTCTGCTGGGATCTACTTAGTGATACTGATCTGATGGAAGAGATAAGGAATAAAAAATTAAGTCAATTTTCTTGGAACAGAGAACAAACTTAAGCCTTGCTTTTATTCTCAGGTTAATTTTAACGTTGATGTTGGCCAATTTCTGCCACATACCTGACAGTAATTTCAGGCAGAACTTCGGGGTATTGAAATGGAAGAATACAGGCCAGAGAAAACATCACCTGATTAAAAAAAAAGAGAGAGAAGAAGAAAATGCCGTACGTGCTATTTTAAGTCTTGACAGCTTTCAGTTCTTCAAAAAGCAAAGTGAATTACCATTGTTTCCTCAGATACATCCAGTTTCACATTAATAGTAAAGTAAACTTTTGAAGATCGTCCCTCCGTTGTCCTCTTTTCAATACAATCTTTCAGTTCCGCTAAAGCCAGCTGGTCATTCACTATGAGCTCGTTCTCACCGGGGAACATACTGGCTAGCAGGTCTAACTCAGAGAGCTGAGCCTCTGCCTGTTCAATCTCAATCATTTTTGGATATCCGTAAATTTCTAAGGAGGTAAGGATAAGAGAGATAATTTACAAATAGAACCTAGGGAGAACTCAATAGATCAATATAGGTCTTTATTGAAAGTGTGTTTGATTTCTTCATAAAATGTGAAATTTAAACAGGTGTAATATACTAAGGATCCAAACTATGGGCCAATCCAGTGAAAGTCATAAAACTATAATAATAACCAGGCATCAAATTCCTCTGTATCCGGATAGTTGACCTGGAATCTTGAGCTACCACAATGAACAGTTTCACTGAAGTAAACTAATTATGTAGTCAAAAGCCGTATCAGTGATATAGCCAGGAGAGAGGCTATGACTGGTTACTTTGGAAACCTAGAATGAACAGAATAAGTAAGAGAGTTCTGTGGATGGCTAATATTTTTCTCTTAATATTAGTGTTTATTAGTTTTTAAAAAGCAGAAGAATGTGAAGAAGAGAAAATATGCTAACAATCCCACAGCTCAAGTAACCCCTGCTAATGTAAAAAAAAAAGTACCAGCTTATAAAATTCAAATGAAGATAGAGTTTTAGCTGGTGATTTCTTCCCCTACCTTCCTAAGTCTCCCATCCAAGGTGAAGAGTTTTGGTGTTACAGTAACACAAAATATTTTAGGCATTATACACATACATAAATGGAAAATATATGGTGGTATAATGTTTATGTATATGTAAAGAGTGAGATATATAATCAAAATGTATCCGCAGGGATCATATAAACATATCTTTTCCCCCTATTTCTTCCCCTCCAAATATATGTCAAAGAACTATTCACTGTCAGTACATAGTGATTTATCTCATTCTTTCTAGTGGCTGACCGTCATACTGAATCATGTCAATATGTTATAATTTATTGCATTCTTTGCCTATTGATGGGCACATGGGTTATTTACACACATTTGATATTATGAACATTTATTTAATAGAAGTTCTTAATAGAAGCTCACTGAAAATTTTTTAAGATGGGTATTTTTTTAAGTTTTATTTACTTTTTAAAAAAAATTATTTATTTGTTTGACAGATAGAGATCACAAGTAGGCAGAGAAAGAGAGGGAGAAGCAGGCTCCCTGCTGAGCAGAGAGCTCGATGCAGGGCTCAATCCCAGGACCCTGAGATCATGACCTGGGTTGATGGCAGAGACTTAACCCACTGAGCCACCCAGGCACCCTAAGTTTTATTTACTTAAGTAATCTCTACACCCAATGTGGGGCTTGAACCCATGACCTTGAGATCAAAAAGCACCACATGCTCCTCTGACTGAGCCAGCCAGGTGCCCCTATGATATATGTTTTAAAATCTTTGTCAGGGGCACCTGGCTGCCTCAGTAAGAAGAGCATGCAATTCCTGATCTCAGGGTTACGAGTTCAAGCCCCACATTGGCTGTAGTGATTACTTAAAAAAAAACTAAAATAAAATCTTTTGTCAGATAATCCTGCCATCTCTGTCATCCTGGCATTGGCATCTATTTTATTGTCTTTTTCATTTAGTTTGAGACTTTCCTTCTTTTTGGTATGATGAATGATTATTTAAATTTATTTAATCTGGACATTTTTAGGTATCATTATGAGACTCTGAAAATTACTCAAATCTTCCATTTTAGCACACTTTTTTCTGAAACCCTGCTTCAGAAGGGAGAAAAAGGGGAGCTTCTGCCTGGGAGGGGTGGAAGTGCCTCCTTATTGTTACCCATGCGGCCTCCACTAATATCATGGTGATGAGGCACTTTGTTAATGTTAGGTGTTGGTGAAAGTTGGATTCCCCACTAGACTTCTTGGACATCATTCCAGAAGGGTGAAGGTGGGATGCCTTGTTACTGCTGCATCAAAGTGGAAGTACAGGCTCCCCATGTGGTCTGACATGGATTTGACATGGGTCTGACACTGAATCCTGGTAAGGCCCTCATTATCACCAGGCAGAGAGGAAAAGTCCTAGATCCCTAATCAGATTTATTTTATACCATCCTGACAAGGAGTGGGCACTGAAATGGTTATTACAGCTCAGTGAAAGTGGAATCTAGGCACACTTTGCTGGTGCGGTAGGGAAGAGGCCACAGTGTTTTCTTTGGTATTTACCCGATGTAGCACGTTTATTACCTAAGTGCTTTCCATCTTGCTCAGCTGCACATGTCTTGGTACTTTAGCTAGAGAGAGCAGGGTTTTTTAAGGCTTTACAATTTGTTTGGTCTGTACCCTTGCTATTTCTGGGTTGCTGCTTCTTTAATCAAATCTCAGGTATTTGAGGCAAAAAACAATAACCAAAGAAGTCACCATTGTGTCCTTCCTTGGCTCCCATGGTCCCCTGGTTTGTCTGCTTTCCCCTTCACTTTTCAGAGTCTTTTGTGTTTGTTTTTAGTGTCCAGGATCCTTAGTTGGACTTAGCTGGACAAATTAGGAAAAATACATCTACTCTGTGCAAAAGTGGAAGTCCCTCCTACACAATATTTTTAACTTACTGAATTAGTATGCACGTACAAACACAGACACACACACACACACACAGATGGTTAACATTTAATAATTGTTATAGAAGAAAAACTTGGTATAAGGAAAGCTGATCTAATTCTGTGAAACTGATCTAAGGAAAAAATCAGATAGTATATAAAAAAGGTGTTTATAAAGGATGTTCATTGCTTATTATCTACAATAAAAAAATCAGACATGACCTAAATGTTGAATAATAGATTAAATAAATACATATCTAAACAGAATATTATGAGATCATTAAAAAATACATATTAAAACTGATATTCATGATATAATAGTTGCCTTAAAAAAGTAGATTGTAAAAGAATATAAATAGGTATGATCATATTATTCATTGTTATATCATTATATACACACGAAAAACTCAGAAAGAGAATTCACCAAATTAGCTTGTTAAATGTGGGTAGAAGGAAGAAAGGAAGGACTAATTTGTATACTTCTTTATTGTTTGAAGTTAGGATTACTATGTAGTGTTTCTGAATTTAGAAAAAAAGGAGTCACACATCTGGAAAGAAAAACAGAGCTCAGTCCCATTGCTCCAGAGGAAATATGGCTTACCTTCTCAATGAGAATTTACTCTGTGAAATCAAACACTATTATCTTGGTTAATGGCGTCTTCATGGAATTCCTTTTCATCTTTGGGTAAATGTTTATTGAGTAAATACTATATGTAGAGCTTCATTCTTCATTCCTTCCTGGAGCTTTCTATTTAGTTTGAGGATCAGGACATATTTTCTAGTAAGATATAGAACAATGCAGATAAAAAAAGTCTAAATGTGTTAAATGGCTAGTGTTAAATGACTAGTATAGGCATTATTGTGGGGATTAAGAGGAGTACATGTCAATGAAATGGGCTATCAGGAAAGATTTAAGGAAGGAGACAGGATCTGAGCTGAACCTTTTCTCCAAATTTTTTTTAAAGTTTATTTAAGTAATCTCTACACCCAACATGGGCCTCAAACTCATGACCCTGAGATCAAGAGTTACATGCTTTTCCGACTGAGCCAGCCAGGTGACCCTGACCTGAGCCTTAAAGATAGGCTGAGACTTAGACAAGTGGAGAAGGAAGCATAGTGGGGAGAGAAGAAAGGTCTGTAAGGCAGGAAAGCACAAAAAAAGTAGTGTAGACCTGAACCTGTCCCTTCCTCACAACCCTGACTAGAAAGGCCTAATTCAGGTGCTCATTATTCAGACCACTTTCTTTTCTGCTAGTTACTTATGTCTCCTAAACACATTCTTGGTCCTTCTTTTCCTTGCTCTAGACTCTAAAAAACTGACCTCTGCGGCCTATACCACCTCACTCTTTTTTCTTGTGGTTAGTTTCAGCTAATGCTCTGGCAGGAAGGGGGAGGATGGGAGGAGAAAGAAGCCAGGGTATTTCTTTACTACATCTTTCCTGTTTCGGGGGGATTCTGACAATGGTCGTGAATCCTTAAGACCATAGCATTTGTGGACAGCCCTTCTTCCTCAGCTCCAGCAAATCTTCCAGGCCTCGGGGCAATAATGCCTGGCCACACCTTTGTAAACGGTCCCTTCATTAAGCAATCTCTTCAAAATTTCAGAGTTGAGTGCATATCTATTTCTTTCTAGAACCTTGACTCCTCTTACCTCGACAATGCCTCCATCAACTCATGCTCCATATTGTCATCACACATATTGTATGCAGTATCTAATAGAGGTCTACAAAGACATGCAAGAGAGCACCAACTATTTATTAGGAATATGTTCACGTAATCCGTGATTGGGTAAGAATGTTGCAGTCTGAGAGGAGTGGGGGTGTGTTAGGTTTCCCTCAGTTGAGGGCAAACTAGCTGAAGACCCTGACAGCTACTTAGTGGAGTGAATTTATCCCAGTTCATGATCTGGCTGTTAGTTTCACAGACTGGCAGCCCCAAATGCCAACATATTTAGAGTGGACCCAGTTCACAAAGGCTGCCTTGGACGACTCATTATCAGGCCTTCTAAGAACATGTCCTCCCTTTACTACATCTTCTTTACTCCATCCAAATATAGTTGGATCATTTCTTTAATATTAGAAAATGGTATTTGGTCAACAATTTAGCAAGTTCACTGTATGGTAGTTTTAAAGAATAACAATTCTTCTACTTAAATGAAAATGTATATCAGTCACAAGTGACAGATCAATAACTGTATTAGGTCCTATCAAGAACACATTAAAGACTATGAGAATGACTAAATGTGGTGGGGTGCTGAGTTCATTACAATTAACTGGATAAGGAATCAGGAAAATAGGAAGCACTCTTGCATGTATTGGGCTGTCTCCACAGACCAGAGTATACATCAATGCCAACACATCATTCCTAATCCCAGTGCTTTTTCAACTGAAGTCATTAAAACATTGTTTATCAAGGCGTCAGTGCCCTGCTGGGGAAAAAATTACACAAAGCATTTTTGTGCTTAAATAAGTTCTTGAAATGCTGAATGACACAAAGTTTAACAGGTTTCTTCAGGGTGACAGTTGGCCATCCCATTGTTCCAACTAGTATTTATCTTAAACAAAAATAAACCCATCTGGACAGTAAATTATATGGGCACACTTTTAGTGTGTGGCTTCTCAAAGTCTTTATTGTTAGATATCAATATGGACTGTGAATTTCTGGGAAGTTTTAGTATGCTGAGTATCCCAAACCTATTTGACCCCAGATTTTTTCCCCCCTGACTTAATATTAGCTCTCTTCTACACAGAACAGATCAGGAATCCCTGCTTTGTCATCTAGCCATCCTAATTTAAATAGTTTAAATATTACTAATGCTACCCATCATCTCCGAGTTTTTTCCAAAAACTGTTAAGAGCTGCAAACACTTCTCCCTTCCTTAAACACAATGTTTTCTTTACTAACCAGTCACTTCATATAATTTTATATCCTATTTTCATTTGACATCCTAACATATATTTGCTCTGTTATTAAAAAAAAAAAATCCAGGGTGCCTGGGTGGCTCAGTTGGTCAAGCAACTGCCTTCGGCTCAGGTCAAGATCCTAGAGTTCCAGGATCAAGTCCCACATTGGGCGCCCAGCTCCACAAGGCGTCTGTTTCTCCCTCTGACCTTCTCCCCTCTCATGCTCTCTCTCACTGTCTCTCTCTCTCTCAAATAAATAAATAAAATCTTAAAAAAATTCATGTAAGTATTCAAAATCCCTGAACTCATTGGAATTCCATGAACATCTTTTCTAGTCTTTTTTAAACTTGAGGTTAGATAGTTATTAGAGGTTATTAGATGGCTAGATGGTTATTAGAGGAAGTGAATTTATTTTGTATTTTTATCCTAGTGGTTTAAGTATGTACTTACTATGCTACTTAGACTGCCAATGTGCACTTAAAAACTGTGTGACTTTAGGCAGGTGGCTTAATTTCTCTGTGCCTCAGCTCCCCATCTCTAAAATGGGGATGATAGAGTCGCTGTCGAGACTAAATGATGGTGTGTGGAAGGTGCTTTAAGCAGTGCTTGGCAACAGAGTACTGTAAAAGTGGTTGCTGTTGTTATATTCATCCACAAATGTGTCTTGAGCACCTACTGTGTCCATGGCACTAAGACTCTAACAATGAACAAAAATCATAAAATATCTCAAAAATCACACACATAAAATGCCTTTTCCAGGCAAGAAGAACAGCAAGTTCAAAGGCCTTGTGGCGGGGAAGTGCTAGACCAGGTGTTGGAGCCGACTAAGCATGGGGCAAAATTTTAGGAGGCAAGATTAGAGAGGAAATTGTGGGGCAGTTTAAGTTAGGACTCAGAAGGCATGGCCAGGACTTTGGATTTTATTCTGTCTAATATGGAAGGCCACCGCAGGGTTTTGACTTACTTATGGAGAGGCCCACATCTGATGCTGTGAAATGTGCAGGGGAATGAGGATAAAAGGTGGGAGACCAGGGAGGCACTACAATGACTCGGGAAGAGATGACAGTGGCTTGGATTAAGATGTGGTATTCCAGCTGGTGAGCAACATTCGAGTTCTGGACATACAGAAAGAGTAGAACCAACAGGATTTACTGACATATGTGATATGTAAGAATGAATCCAAGGCATTAAGAGACTGGAAGGATGGATTTGGCATTTAGGTAGGGAAGATGGTGGACACTTGAAGCCTGGTTTTAGAAATACTATGTAATGAAGTGTTAAGACATATATCTACTCAATAGGGATGTTCAGTAGACAGTTGGATGTACAATTATGCAATTTATGAGGTATATGGCTGGAGATGTAATTTTGGGAGTAACCAACATATATTAAAAGGCATGTTTATTTTGTCACTTATTGAGTGAGTGAAGCTGGGAGAAAGTCCCACCGAATTTGGAGGTCTGGAAGATGAAATAGTGCCAGCAAACAAGTCTGGGGCCAAGTGACCTGTGTGCGAACAACTATGGGAATGATGCTACAGGTGTATCATTTACTTGTCCAATTTTTTTTCGTAGATAAGATTTCAATGCAAAAACAAACAAAACAAAAACCTTTGAAGAGTATCTTCGGACTCAAGATTTCAGTGAAAGCTGTACGAATGTAAAATGAAAACTGAGTTTCTTAAGTGGAATCATTCTTTTTTCCTCGCAGATTCTTATTTTACAGAGCACAGCGCGTACAGGGGGCACAAGCCCTGACACCGGGCAAGTCGCAGACCACTGCCGAAACCCTGCGCACAGGCGCCGGCGCCCCTAACAACTGACTGGACCTGGGGGGTGGTATTGAGTGCGGGGAAGGAAGGTCCCGACTGCGGGCGGAGTCAGGAACGGCCGGAGCCGGCTCGATCCAATGAGCAGTGTAGTGCGTGGGGAAGGCGGGGCCACGACACCGCCGAGCTCCCAGAGGGGGCCAAGGGCCTCTGCCACGCGAGAAATCTCCGGTTCGGCTGGGCAGCAGTAGACTGAAGACTCACCTGGGCCGTGGACCCCCTCGGTGCGAAACCCTGGATTTTCTGGCTGCATGTACAGCTCAGGTCTCATCCAGCGGGAGCCTCAGCGTTCCTCTGCTAGGCAATCCGAAGCCTACGCGGCCCAGGGGAAGTGAGATAACGCCCTCTGGGCTTGGCGCATGCGCGCGCGAGGGCCCTATGCCCCGGAAGCCCATTGTTCCCGGCTGTTTGGTCCTGGCAGGTGCTTGGCGGCTGTAATTCTTGGCAATGCTATATGCCTCTCAGTCGCAGAGTTCAAATTCCACCCTATTGGCATTTCCCAGCTGCTGCCACTGCCATGGAGAAGTATCAGACGGCACTGGTTCCTGGGTCAAGGAATGGTCCATTAAAGTAACGCTCCTCAAATACAAACCTGGGTAGGAATCGTTCGGTTTTATGTAGCTTGGGATTCAGTATGTAAGAGTGGGGTTCCCTATTCTGCGTTTCTGCTATCTTCCCACACAACAGGGATTCTTCTGGCCCCTAAATAGCAAGGCATTAGGGATGGTGGTCGTGGTGACTTTAGGAAATATTGTGTTATTGCATAGAAATATGTCTCTGATAATAAAAGGACAGTTTGAAGGCGAGTCCACCATGAAGACTTTTTTAGACTTTTTTCTTCACAAAATAAATATAGGGAATGCACTTTTTCTTTGTGTTACATATTCATTTTAAAAATCTCAAGATTTTTTTGTGAACATATTTACTGGTATAAGGTATCAATAGCTTGCACAACTTTTTTATGAAAATAAGATTAGTACATACATTTTCATAGCTGCATCTTTGAATTGGTGCTTTGTGGGCATTTTTCAATGTCATTAGTCTATTTTTTTCTCCAACTTAAAAAAAAAAGATTTTATTTATTTATTTGAGAGAGAAAAAGAGAGCACAAGCTGGGGAGTGTCAGACAGAGGGAGAAGCAGGCCTCCCACCAAGCAGGGAGCCGGATGTGGGACTCAAGCTCAGGACCCTGGGATCATGACCCTAGCTGAAGGCAGACACTTAACCAACTGAGCCACCCAAGTGCCCATTTTTTCCAATTTTTATGAGAGATTTCAAGCATGCTGTAAAGTTGGGAGAATTTTACAGTAAAGTAGTGAAATGACTCTCAAGGAAGGAAAGAAAGAAGGGGGTGGTTTTGCTTCTCAGGGGACATTTGGTAATGTCTGAAGACATTTTGAATTGTCAAAACTGGAAGAGGGCTTCTGGCATCTAATGGATAGGGTCCAGGGATGCTGCTCAACTTTCTACAATGCTGAAGACATCCCCCTACAACAAAGAATTTGCTCATTTAAACTGTCCATAGTTCTGAGGTTAAGAAACTGATGTTGTCATGATTCTAGACACTATTGTAACCTTTTATTCTACCAGTTTTGTCATATATTATTTTTTAAAAGATTTTATTTATTTATTTGACAGAGATCACAGGTAGGCAGAGAAGCAGGCAGAGAGAGAGGAGGAAGCAGGCTCCCTGCCGAGCAGAGAGCCTGATGCAGGGCTTGATCCCAGGACCCTGGGATCATGACCTGAGCCGAAGGCAGAGGCTTTAACCCACTGAGCCACCCAGGCGCCCCTGTCATATATCTAATCCATTCATCAATCCATCTGTTTTGATGTATTTCAAATCTATTGCACACATTGGCATACTTCTCCCTAAGTACTTCAGCCTGCATAGCATTAAGATTCAAATGTTGATTTTTAATTTTGAGGTAAAAACGAAATGCACATCTATAATGTATATTTGCTGAGTTTTGACAAATGCATACACTTGTGTAACTTAAATTCTATTGATATAGAACATTACTAGCATCCTAGAAGTTCCTTCATGCTCCTTCTCAGTCAGTCCCCACCCGAATCCCCAAGAGGCAACCACTTTTGATTTTTTCCTGCCGTAATTAGTTTTGCCTGTTCACATGCATGGAATTACATAGTAGGTACTTTTGTATAAGTCTACTTCCACTATATTTTAAAGATTCATCCATGTTCTTATGCCTTACAGTTTCTTTTTATTGCTTAGAATCCCATTTTATGAGTATATCACAGTTTTCCTGTTCTTTTGCTCAAAATGTGGGCTGTTTCTAGTTTCTGGCTATTATGAGTAAGGCTACTATGAACACTGTTGCAAAATTTTTCATTTCTGATGATTGTCCTTTAATAAGTATGTAGTAAGCATTTACTGTGTCCCAGATACTTCTGAGTACCAGAAATAGCCACAACCAAGACAAAGATGACCCATCTCTCAAAGAGCTTACATTTGCATGTTTCTGGGTATGTATGGGTGTGTGTGCAGGGAGGGGGAGAGAAATATATTGGTAAATGTGAAAGAAAAATACTAGATAGTGGGAATTGCTGGGTAGTGACATAAAATAAAGTGATGGGAGTGATCAGGTGGTTCTATAACCTAGATTGCCCAGCCAATTTCTCTATGAGAAAGTGACTTTTAAGTTGTAAACAGAATTACAATAAAATAGCAACCACAGAAGATAATGAGAGCAGCATTCTAGGCAGAGGAAACAAGCGGTACCATGTCCCTAAGGCTGCGTTTTAGAATAGAAGAAAAAAAAGCCTGTGTGCTGGGTGAAGAAAGCTTTAAAAATTTTATTAGCCATAAAGAGAAGAGTCAAATGCAACTCTTCTTACTCTGGCCAGTTTGATAGGTCAGGATGCCACTTTCTTAATCTACTTTTATCTGATTACTAATAAGATGATCATTTCTTCCTGTCTCTTATGGCCAGTTGTCCTTTTATTGTGAATTACCTGTTCATATCCCTTGCCTATTTTTCTACTGGTGCTTGCATTCCCCCTCCCCCCCCCGCCCCCAACCCAAGCGATTGTTGTGTCTTCTGTAAAAGACTAAATCCCAGGGTAGCCAGCCTATGTTCATTTAATTCACTTCACAGGAGGCTCGGCATTTATGTATTTTTAAGGGACGCGTAGCAAATGTTTGAAAATTTTACCTTCCGTTGGCAAGGTTAATTCCAGACAATTACGTACTGAGCATTTAGAAGGCGGTTGGGCAGAATAAGGGGAACTGCGTGAAATGTAAATGTTACCCTCTTAGCCAGCCTTCAGATGTAACGTGAGTAAGGTAACCCATCAAGGAGATCCCAATACTCTGGCCACCACCAGGTACTCATGCTTCCGAAGCACTTAAACAACTCCATAATTACACCAGAGTGAGGAAAACAGCCAGCCAGGTTCTTCCAGGTGGCTGTACCTGAACTTCCGGAAGGAATCGCGCGCAAGCGCCACTGCAATAGCGTCAGCCCCGCAGGCCCCTGGGACTAAACCACCTCCCATAATGCCACGTACCGGAAGTTGTTGCTTTCTAGGGGTCAGTCTGGCTTAAGCTCTGTCGCTCTTTATCCGTCACCGGGAGGAAGACGGAGCTGGCTGCCCAGCCCACAGGCTCATTAGGGGATGCAGTTATGGGCGCTTTAGCCGTGGGTGAGTTCTGTTCCCACTGACTCGGAGTCACCGCTCGCATAACTTCTTGCGTTTTGAGAGCCGAATTTCCTGCCTTGACCTAGTTCTCTTGTCGAAGGCTCCTCTTCCTTAAGAACATAACCCGGCCTCGGCCCGGTACCGCGTTCTCATTGGCTTCATGTCCTATCAATTCCAGGAGCCGGCCAATGAGTTGTCGGTGCTTGCGCCCCGATCGACCCCGGACCCGAAAGCTCCCCCGTGGGTGCCGAGCAGTTGGAAGGGAAGGGGAGGTGTGGCGAGCGCCGCGCGGCCAGGAGCACCCTACAGGTGGGGTTGGGTTTGCTGCCGCGTCCATGTGGTGGTTAGTAGGAAAAGCAGGATTTGTCATCTCAACGATTCAGTGATCCCAGGGTAGGTCAGATGTACGCCAAACTTGAAAGCCATATTTAAGATCTGCTGACAAAGTTTTACAAACGCTTCCATTTTTAATGGAATCGAACAGGCATGGGAGGACTGGGAGGGGAAGGGAACTGGATTAGTATGCGAACCGGCAGGACCAGCTTTGATTTTAAATTCTGTGTGGAGTCCTGTAAAGAGTAATTTGGCTGAGAAGCTGACTCTGATGTGAAGACTTACCTGAAAAACTTAATAGATTTATTGATGTTTTATAGCTGATGGTACTTTCCACTCATTTCTCTAAGCTTATTTGATGCCCTTTATAGCTGTTATAGATTTATTGTAGCGCTTTCCAAAGCTTTGAAGCTCTCACCGAAGTAGTTAAAATTGTCAATTTTTTCTTTGGAGTCTGGGCTACTGCAGTCTTCAAACCAGATTTGCTATTGCTGTCTTCACTACTGGAGACTTCTAAATTCTTTACCTTTTTGTTTTTCACCGGAACCTGTTTGCTTCATTCTTAGGTGTACCTACCTTTGCACCTTATAATCATCTTTTATATCTCAGGTACTATGCTCTTTTTCTGTTTCAGTGCAAGCAGTATTTCTTGGGAAGTATTTTTATATGTACTAACACTATATTAGATGCTTTAGGCAATCCAGAAGCGATGCCTAAAACCATTTCTTTCTCCTAGAACTTTAGATTCCAGATAGAGAACTAACACGTGTCCAGGTCAGAGATTTAAGAAGCAGCCCATGGGATTAGGGGACAAAAGGAACAGCACAGGTTATAAAGGTTGGGATACTTAAATTGAGAGGTTTATTTATAGTAGAATGGTTGCCTAAGGCTTCTTTGAAATGAACATCTTGAAGAATTGGTAAGATTTTGGTAGAGCAGAGAACATCCTAGCTAGAAATCAAAGTCATAGAGGTGGGGCCACAGTGTTTTGGAGAAACTGGTTTGACTGGAATGCAGAGAGTGGTGGTCTTGGAACTGAAAAATCTGTGTTTTAATTCCATCTCTGCCACTCTGTGGTCTTTGGTCATTTTGTTTCTGAGTTTCTTCCCTTAGCAAAACGCTCCATTTAAAGGGTTGTGAAAATCAAATAAGATAATGTTTATGAAATGGCTTTGGAGATAAAAAGTGCGGTATAAGTAAACTTTACTGGTTCTTTGCTGAGAAGTAATGAGAATCAGGATTACCAGAGCACTGAGGACAATTTATAAGGGACCGTAAGTGCACAGCTCATAAGGATGGATATGATGAAAATGGTATAATTAGAAGATGTATCTGGTACTGGAATGCAGCACAGATTACAGGGAGTTGGATTGGAGGCAAGAACTTGGGTACTGCCCCCCCCCTTAAAATATCTAATTCTAGAGAAGATAAATTATGTAGCATGTTATTTTAGGGGGATAAAGTGTATGTAAAAAGTACCCTAGTTTTATATATATCTGTGTACTTTGTGTTATTTTTGTGGTTGTTGTTGTTAGTTAATTCGTTTATTTTGTAAACATGGAGCCGTGTGGCATTTTAGATGATCCTTGGAAAGTTTAACAATTACTAGATGTGGCACTTCATATAAACCTTTTTTAATTAACTAAACAAGTAAGAGCTAAAACAGGAATATTTCTAAGACCTTAGCCAGGACAGGATGACAGCTAAGTATCAGAATTAATTGGGAAGTGTTTTCAAAACCTGCCTCCCAGGTCCTGCTTTCCACTTATGTAATCAGAATTTTAATAAACATCCCAGGTAGAGGGACGCCTGGGTGGCTCAGTTTGTTAAGCGGCTGCCTTCGGCTCAGGTCATGATCCCAGCTTCCTGGGAGCCAGTCCCACATCGGGCTCCTTGCTCAGCAGGGGGCCTGCTTCTCCCTCTGCCTCTGCCTGCCACTCTGCCTGTGCTCGCTCTCTCTCTCTCTCTCTCTCTCTGACAAATAAATAAATAAAATCTTAAAAAAAAAACCAAACATCCCAGGTAGAATAATTACTATAGTCATTTAGGTGATTTTGACACCAAGTTATTTGAAGTGAAGTGCAGGTTTTCAGAATCGTTATTATTTAAAGTTAGGTAGATCTGTATGTACTTTCAGCACTTTTCATATATTCTAATTTTGAATTGTTGACTAAGGAGATGAAGATTTGATGTGCAGCTAGATTTGTTACAGTCTTCCAAACTGATTTTGGCAGTAATATAATAATGTAAACAGTTGAGAATGCAGTTGTAATAAATTCTCAGTTAGCTAATACCCAGAGGGAATCCTGGTATGGAAAATGTGGAACAGTGGATCACTTTTTATATTTGCCTTTGATATTTGTAAATTTTCTAACTCCCTTTAGTAGATTATCTTCAGAATTATTTCATATTTTTCTTGGAGAAATTATCAGTTTGATTTGCATAGACCATAAGGGTAAGAAAGATAGCTTAGGGGAAAGCGACATTATTCTGTTTCAAAATGTCACCACCACTCCACATTTATGTAATGAAAAGTTGAATTACTAATAGTATAAAGTGCTGAGACTTCTTAAGATCTGTGTAAGAAGACACAGATTCTTTCCTGACTCTTACACTCATTGCAAAACTCTTAATCTTACTAAGAATCAGTTTTCTAAGCTATGAAAAACAAGAGTAACACTTTCCTGTCTCCTTCTGAGTTCTAACTGAAAACTGGATGATATATGTGAATGGTCTTTGTAAATTATAAAGTGTGATAGACGTAAAATATGTGGCTTAGTTACTATCGCCTAGAGAAATATAAAACATACTCTTTTTTTTTTTTTGTCAAGCTAACTTTATCTTGTTTTCTAGATTGTTATTTTGTGTCAGTAAGTAATCCATAAAGTGCCAACATGGGAAAGAAACGGACAAAGGGAAAAACTGTTCCAATTGATGATTCTTCTGAATCTTTAGGTATATTTTACCAATTGAATCTTTAAAGTTATGTTTACATCCCTAAATGGACATATATTTTAATATGTACAAACGGGATCAAAGTGTACATTATTGTTCTTTAAATTGCATTTTAACTTAATGTTTATATCTCCATGTCATTTAATAGTCTTAATATTCTTAATGACATGATACTCCATTGATATAAAGGACCATGGGTACATATTTCATAATTAGGTAATTCCCCACTGTTAACACAAATTTAGGTATCTTTAACTTTTCAGTGATATGAATGGAGTGATAGTAAACATTTTTGTAGCTATATCTCTTTGCTCATCCAACTATCTTTTTAGTACAGATTTTACAAGTAGAATTGCTGAAATAAATGGCATAAATATTTTCAAGGCTCTTTTGCTTCCATAGCTAAATACCCTTCAATTTTTTTTTTTTTTACTAACAGGCCCTCTACCAGTGAAATAAAAAGCTCATTTCCCTTAACATTATCAACACTGGCTAGTATCATTTGTAAACATCTGCTGATTGTCTAGTTGAAAAAGAATATTTTCTTTTTTTAGTTTGTGTTTCTTTAATTACCTATTGAGATTTAGTAGTTTTTTATATGATCTCATTTGTTTTTATTTTCTCTGGGTGCAGGTTAAGTTCATTGTACATAAGCTAAATGTGCCACTTGACTGGTTTCTGAACCTCTTGGGTCCCTGAAACAACTGAAGTGTTTTAGAGTGACTTTCAAAGCCCTTTACTGATCTGGTCCCAACAGGGTTTTCGGTTTCAGGTCCTGCTGTTCGTTTTTACACGTGTGTGAGATGACAGTCTAAGGAGACAGTGTGCACTTTGATATTTTATACCCCCCATACTTTTCGTGGGATATGGCCTTTTCAGTTGTTTAGTCCTGAGTTTATAGTTTAAAGTCTGAGCTTTGAGGTCAGTATGACCTGAGTCCAAATTCTGGCATAGCCATTCTGTAGTTATATGATCTTGGGCACTAAATCTTAGATTTCTCATCTGTCATTGGGGATAGTGTCTTTCTTTTAGGGGGATGTGAGAATTAAATGAGATCATGTATGCAAAAACATTTAGCACAGTATCAAATTCATAGTAAGTGCTTAATATCAGAAACTTTCTTACTATAAATAAGACTGTACAGATGTTAGGTACCCTAGGTAACATACTGCTATAGCACATTTTGGAGATATTGTTTTTGTTTATTTTAACATTTTGGAGATTCTTATACATTTATTTATTTATCTGCTTCTGCCAGAATACTCAAAGAGAGGAGCTGTGGCTTGGTCTTTTTTAGGTTTCCTGACCCCTTCACAGTGCTGGGCTTGTGATAGTTATATTGTTTACTTAACAAAAGACCTTCTTCATAAACCTTTTAAGATAAAGAGAATAATTAATATGATAAAGGCCTTAATTTAAAGGAAATAGATAAATGAACTGAAGTGAATTTGGGAAGGTGATGTTTATACCTGGGACTTCAAAAAACCAAAATTTAAAATTTGTATAGAATCTCTTTCTCACATCATCATAATATTCAAATGTTAAACAGAAATATAAGCTTTCAGATTGTCTAACAGTTTGTTTATAAATTCATTTTTGAAGTTCAGATGAAGAGTAAGTTTTGAGTTTAACTGCAGAAAGCCATTTTTATCTCACATCCTCCTTTATTATTTGTTTTAATAGAACCTATGTGCAGACACATTAGAAAAGGATTGGAACAAGGTAATTTGAAAAGGGCTTTATTGAATGTGGAATGGAATATTTGCCAAGATTGTAAGACGGACAATAAAGTAAAAGATAAATCTGAAGAAGAAACGGAAGAAAACCCTTCAATTTGGCTATGTCTTAAATGTGGGCATCAGGTATGCTTAGGTTTTGATCAATATGGGACTTTATAAAACTCTTTGAATTTATTTTTGAAGGTGTTATGTAGAACCACAGTTTGGGTGAGTAGGCTGCCAGCTGGTTTAGGCCCTTTTCCCTGGAGAACATATTGGGTGCTGAGGTTTGTGTATACATGGTTTATTGGATAGTGTTCTCAGGTACCACAACCAGGAAGAGAGTTAGGGAGGCAAGATTAAGCAGAGGGAGAAGTTGAAGTAAGAGGCAGTACTATGATGCCTCAGCTGATCCCACAATGAATTCTGGCCTTCAGAGGTATCCTAAACTGAGTCAAGGGGCTAGGCCTTTGTACTTGTGCATAGACTAAACACTGGATGTGGGATAACACTGGATGTGGGATGCCGCTGGGAAGGGGCACTAACCTTGGGCAAGGCAGCTTCATTACACTGAGGATAATTCCTGGGGATGGATAGATTGAGCTGTGAGCTGTCAGTAGGCCACATTTGTGGCAGCTGGGGGAGTGAGTACCTGGGTCTTGGCATGGACAGTATCTAGGGGCAGAACGCTCACAGGTATTGCCATGGTACCAAAGGTCAGATCTCTTTGTCCATTATTGGTGGCAAGTTAAGTTCATATGTTAGGCAACTGGGCTGGTAAGCATTTCTGTCATGAAGCTTCAGGATGAGGCAGAGGACTTTTTTTTTCTTCTAAATGGAAATTTTTATTGAGATAATTATAGATTCATTTGCAGTATAAGAAGTAATATAGAGGGCGGCGCCTGGGTGGCTTAGTGGGTTAAGCCTCTACCTTTGGCTCAGGTCATGATCTCAGGGTTCTGGGATCAAGTCCCGCATAGGGCTCTCTGCTCGGTGGGGAGCCTGCTTCCTCCTCTCTCTCTCTCTGCCTGCCTCTCTGCCTACTTGCCTCTCTCTGTCAAATAAATAAAATCTTAATAAAAAAAAAAAGAAGTAATATAGAGATATCCCTATATACATTGCCCCATTTCCCCCAGTGCAACTTCTTTTTTTAAAAAGATTTTATTTATTTGAGAGAGAGCAAGTGAGAGAGAAAGAGCATAAGCTGGTGGGAGCTGGGAGGAGCAGTGGGAGAGGGAGAAGCAGACTCTGCTGTGCTGGCTCAATCCCAGGACCTTGGGATCATGCCCTAAGCCGAAGGCAGATGCTTAACCAACTGAGCCTCCCAGGCACCCTCAAAGTGGAACATTTTATGAAGCTATAGTATAATATCATAGCCAGCATGTTAATATTGATACAGTCTATCAATTTTAAGCAGTTCTTCCTAGTTTTACTTCTCTTCATCTGTGTGTATGTATGTTGTGCATGTGCGATTGTGTGTATTAAGTTCTGTGTAGTTTTGTCACCTGTCTAGATTCATGTTTCCACCAGCACAGTCGAGATACCAAGTACTGTCAAATTACACAGATTTCTCGTGTTGCCCATGCCCCTGCCCCCTTTTTTAAGTAGGCTAATGCAGGGCTTGAACTCACAACCGTGAGATCAGGACATGAGCTGAGATGAAGAGGCGGATGCTCAACCAGCTGAGCCATCCCGGTACCCCATATGTTGCCCTTTTAAAATTACACCAACATCCCTACTGCCATCTCTCCCCCAAGCCCCTGACAACTACTAATCCGTTCCTTATTTCTAAAATTCTGTCATTTCAAAAAATTTATGTAAATGGAATCATACAGTATACAACATTTTTGGAT
>ML109525.1:12999-25886 GCA_003697995.1 Taxidea taxus jeffersonii | reverse complement strand
TTTACTTTGTCAAATATTTTTTCTGCAGCTATTGAGGGGACCATATGGCTCTTACCCTTTCTTTTACTAATGTGGTATATCATCTTGATTGATTTGTGAATATTGAACCACCCTTGCAACCTGGGAATAAATACTTTTAATGCACTATTGGTTTCAGTTTGCTAGTATCTTATTGAGAATTTTTGCATCCATGTTGATCAGGGATTATTGGCCTGTAATTCTCTTTTTTAGTGGGGTCTTTGTCTGGTTTTGGAATCAAGGTCATACTGGCCTCATAGAATGGGTTTCAGAATAGAATTTCCTTCCATTTTTATTTTTTGGAACATGAGAATAGGTATTAACTCTTCTTTAAATGTTTGGTAAAATTTCCCTGGGAAGCCATTTGGCCCTGGACTTTTATTTGTCAGGAGATATTTGATTAGTGATTCCATTTCTTTGCTGATTATCAGTGTGTTCAAATTTTCTATTTCTTCTTGTTTCAGTTTTGTAGTTCATATGTTTCTAGGAATTTACCTATTTCTTCAAAGTTGTCCAATTTATTTATATATGGTTTTTCATAATATTTTCTAATAATTGTTTGTATTCCTATGCTATTAGTGGTGATCTCTGCTCTCTCATTTGTGCTTTTATTTATTTTGGTCCTTTCTCCTTTCTTTTTGATCAGTCTGGCTCAGGGTTTATCAATTTTATTAATTTTTTCAAAGAATCAGCTCCTGGTTTCATTGATCTGTTCTATTGGTTTTGCTTGTTTTTGTTTCTATTTCATTTATTTCTGCTCTAATCCTTATTAGTTCCCTTCCTCTGCTGACTTGAGGTTTCATTTGTTGTTCTTTCTCTAGTTCCTTTAGGTGTAAGATTAGGTTGCATATTTGAAAATTTTTTGCTTCCTGAAGGACTATGTTACTCTATATTTCTCTATATTTCCCTCTTATGACCACTTATGCTGCATCCCAAAGGTTTTGAGCCATCGTGTTTTCATTTTCATTTGTTTCCATGGTTTTTTTTTTTTTAATTTCTTCTTTAATTTCCTGGTTAACTCATTCATTCTTTAGTAGGATGTATTTGTGGTCTTTCCAAATTTTTTGTTGTGGTTGACTTCAAGTTTCAAAGCATTGTGATTGGCAAATATACATTGTATGGTCTCAGTGTTTTTGTACTTGTTGAGCCTTGATTTGTGACCTAATCTCCTCTGGAGAATGTCCTACATATACTTGAAAAGAATGCTGCTTTAGGATGGAATGATCTGAATATATCTGTTAAGTCCATCTGATCCAGTGTGTCATTCAAAGTCATTGTTGTTGTTTTGTTCATTTTCTCTTTAGATGATAGATGATTTGTCCATTGATGTTAATGGGGTATTAAAATTACTTACTATTAATGTATTATATCAATGAGTATATTTATATTTATTTTTGTTTCATACATTTGGGTGACCCCAAGTTGGAGTCCTAAATATTTATAATTGTTAGATATTCTTGTTGGATAGATCCCTTCATTATGATAAAATGTCCTTCTTCATTTCCTGTTGTTACATAGTCCTTAGTTTAAAATCTAGTTTGTTAGAAGTATTGGTACTCTGGCTTTCTTCTAATGTCCATTTGCATGATAAATGGTTCTCTACTCACTCACTTTCAATCTGTAGGTGTCTTTAGGTCTAAAATGAATCTCTTATAGTTAGCATATAGATGGGTCTTTTTTTTTTAATCTATTTTGACACCCTGTGTCTTTTGATTGGAGCATTTAGGTTATTTACATTCACATCAAAACACAGGGGCATGGAGTTCAGAATGAAGAGCAGCAAAGAGCCAGTGCCCAGGTTAGTCATTTTTAGCAGGTGTCTCTGCGTATGTTGAGGGATGGGGAAACGAAAGGGCATCCACTGGCTCTTTTGTCCAGAGAGAGGCAATGTTACCTATCCAATAAATACTTCAAAAGGGGGGAAATGTTTCTCCCAGTGCATCCCAGGTGATCCCCTCAGCTCTCTGCCCTCCTTCTCCACAATAGCATTGCAGTGCCTGCCGGGCTCCACACCAGCTGTGAACATTTAAAACTCCAGTCTCTGAGCTCTGCTGGTTGTAAAAACTCACAAAAGCATCCCCTATGGTTTTCCCTGTCAGTTGCTTTGGGGAAGTGTCTTCCTTGTGCAATCCCCTGTATATTCCTCTCTCCCTCCCTTTTTCTTTCTCTTTTTCTCTCTTCTCTCTGTGCATAGTGCTCCCTACCCTCCACAGCACCTATGATCTTCTTCTCCAACTCCAGTTTTATATGCATTTTACAGATGAGAAAACTGGAGCCAGGAAAGCCAAATAAAATGAATGAATAGATGAAAGAATAAATAAATAGAATCAGATCTTTCTGATCTGAGAACTAATGCTGATTCATTCATCAACTAATTGCTGATTCATTCAAAATATTTACAAATAAGTTGTTATAATTTAAATATATTTTATTATTTCTCTCTGTTTAAATCATCTTTCCCCCCATAGATTGTCTTTTATTCTACTTGGTCTGTACATACTAATTTGAGTCCATATGCCTCAGGTGAAAAATTGGGCTGTTAACATTAATATCTCTGTTACAACCCTGTTACAAAGATCAATCATGATAATGGCTTTTAAAGTAATTTCATTTCATTTTAAATTACTATTCAAATATCAGCTATTATTATACCATAGTTTTTACTGCTCTGATGGTCAGTTTTATATGTCAACTTGGCTGGCCTATAGTCCCCAGTTATTCATTAAAACATGAATCTAGGTGTCACTATGAAGATATTTTTTACATATGGTTAACATCCACAATCAGTTGACTTTGAGTAAAGAGGAATTTTCCTTAATAATGTGGATGGGACTAACCCAATCACATAGCAGTCCTCAAGAGCAAAACTGAGTTTTTCTGGAGGAAGTAGAAACTCTGCTCTAAGACTACAGCATAAGTTCCTGACTGACAGTTACAACCTCCCAGCCTACCATACAGACTTCAGAACTGCCAGTCCTCACTACTGCAGAAGCCAATTCCTTGAAATCTATGTATCTAACTGTTGTCTCTCTTTGTCTCTGTCTCTATCTATCACCTCTCAGTCTGTCATCTCTTACTGTTTCTGTTTCTCTGGATGACCCTGACTGATACCTTCCTTATCAGTTTAAATGTTTTTTGAGGAGATACGTGCATGTGGTAATTTTCTCCCAATTGATCTCACAGTCAAAGAGAGAACTTTAGGTTCTCAATAAGTATATACTAAATAAATAAAATTTCATGTTATTAATACTAGGGAGGGAGCATAAAGCTCTCACAATAGTTTAAGTAAGAAGTTGAGATATTAAGAAAAAAACTGTATCAAGATAAAAATATTGCTTTCCATCTACTCTATAGAAATCAAGTCCAATGAGATGTCTGTTCAACCTAATTTCCAAAAAAAAAAAAAAATCCTTTTATCTATGTTTTCCTTTCTTTTGTGGTCAAAATTTTGATATACCTATTTTTCAAATAATCTAGATTTCACAAATAACATGTTCTCAGGTTCTTTCTGCTACTTGGACCTATCAAACACAAAGTATGATATATGCAGGTTTTCTCAAAATAATCTCTTTATGTGTTCTCCAAGTATGGCAGTAAATGGAAGATATTTTTATAATACTAAAATTTTTAAAATATGTAAAAAATAAGGTATAGATATATGTGTGTGTATGTGTGTGTATCTACCTCTATTTTTCTATCTATCTCTATATGTGTCTGAATGAATGTTGTTTTTTACGTCTGCTAAATTTCAGGACTAGTTTAAATGGAAATAATACACAACAGCATTGCAAAATTGACTTGTTTCTTATAAATATATTTTTTGCATTTTTTTGTTCCTGACATTTGTGCTTTAAGTCAAAAGTACTTATGTGAAAGCAATTGTTTTTTCTTTCTTTTTTACCCATCTTCTCTGAAATTGTGTAGGAGGAAGTGAATCACTACCACTCAATCCCTTACATTAATTCGACAGACACATATTTTGATTTCAGAAGAATTATGGAAACATTCTTTCAGAAGAGAACAATGAAAGATAGCATTCTGTATTTAGCACATTTCCCTTTTCCAAGTGGCAATGGAGCGTTGTAACAGCAAAGTAAATTGCTTCCTATTTCAAACTGCTTTATAAAAGTGTGACACTGAGCTGAATCACTGAGAACACATTTGAACACAGTTAAATGAAAAGTTTTATGTGATAGTAGAACTAGGCAGAATTATTTTGTCCTTGGTTGTTTTCATGATTAACAATACTTAGGTCATTGATTTGTGCACAGTAGGGTGATATGCACAGTTCTATTAGGAAACTCCTTTTTAAATCTAACGCATTTTTATGAAGGGAATTTTTATACAGATTAGACCTGAATTAAGGGATATAGCAAGTACTGGAGCACAAGTAACAGGCTTCCTGGGAATATGGTGGGAATGATGTTATTGAAGCTTCACATAGAGTTTGAAGTCATAGAAGTGGAGTTGCCCACTTGGTCACTGGGAAATCATGCAGGAAAATGATATGATCAGTTCTTTTTGTTTCTAAAGGCCACACTTATTCCTGTATTTTAAGTAGATTTTAGGGAGGTAAGAGAAGATACAGAAGGATCATCTAAGAAGTCACTGAAATAACTACACTTAAAAAAATATATGGTGGCTTTAACAAGGTTGGAGTGGAAATGGAGAAAAGTGAATGGGTATCAGCTATCCTTTAGACATAGAATGAAAAGGATTTCCCAAAGTTCGATATGAAAAGTAAGGGAAAGGTGAATAAGGGGTATGTGACCCCAGGATCTCTGGCTTTAGAAACTTATTGGACAGTGATGACATTTACTAGATGAATAACAAGTTTTGGATAAAAAGGGAATCCAGACTTATGTTCTGCACACAGTAACTTTGAGATTATTAAGTGGAAATGTCAAGTAGAAATCTGAATATACCAATCTGAGGTTCAGAAAAATTGTTTTGGCTTAAGATATATTTTGAAAGTAATCACCAAACAGATGGTCATAAAATTTAGTGAGCAGTGAATATAAAGTGAAAAGATAATGACCCATGACATATTTTGAAGGAACTCTAATATTTTGAGATCTGATATAACTTATGAAATCAGTGAAAATATTGAGGAGTGGCCAATAAATTAGGGAGAAAACCAGGACTCCATATTATTGTAAAAGGTAATACAAAAAGTTAACAAAGAGTTTATAAAATGTGAGATGATAATGTATAAAGAGCTACTGAGAAATCAAATGAGTTAGGGATAGAAACTTTTTTGTGGGAAATATGTAAGTTTTTGGTGGCTTTGATTTTATAGCTTTTTTTGGACTGCAGTGGGGAGATTAGCAATGTTAGCAGAGCAAGTACAAAGTAATAAGTCGTCTGAAAAATTAGTCCTTAGAGTTTTGCTGCAAAAATGAGAACAGAGAAATGAGTTCTTAGCTAGAGAGATATTTTAATTAAGTTGCTTTTTATTTGTTTAAGTTGAAACACAACAGAGCATGGAATTATAAAGACAAGAATGCCCCAGACAGAATTTCAGAACAACAACAACAAAAAGTGATGATACAAAGAAGAAAGAGAATAGGCAAAGGAAGAATGTTCTTGAGAAGAAAAGGATAGATTCTAGTTGTCTTGAGAAGATAAGGATAGACTCTAGTTGTCCAGACTAAAATAAATTTAAAGGACCTCCATTGTTATATGACCACATAATTCAATATTAGTACAAAGAATCAAAATTAATTTCTCAGGATATATATGAAGGAGCAAATAGAAAAAACAAACTCTGAATCAAGATATAAATTCAGAGGATTTATTTTATCTTCATTATTGTCCTCTGAGTTTTCGAATCTGCCTTCATGAAGTTCATGTGACAAATACACATCATCACTAAAATGTCTCTCCTTACATGAAGAAATACCACATTAAGACTTTATTTATTTATTTGACAGATAGAGATCACAAGTAGTCAGAGAGGCAGGCAGAGAGAGAGGAGGAAGCAGGCCCCATGCAGAGCAAAGAGCCCGATGCAAGGCTCGATCCCAGGACCCTGGGATCATGACCTGAGCCAAAGGCAGAGGCTTTAACCCACTGAGCCACCCAGGCACCCCAAGAAATACTACATTAAAGAAGAAGAATAAAATTTCTTTACAAAACTAACAGAGCTTTAGGAACTATAATTAAAAACATCATCATCATCATCAACAACAACAACAAAAAGTCATGAAGAATTCTGATAAGCTCTCTAGGTAAGGATAGATATTTGGGAAGATTTTATAATCTGTTTCTTAATACTCCAGACTTGTACATTTAACCTCATACTTGACATCTATAGCTAGATATCTAAAAAGCTTCCTAAAATTAATATGTCCAAAACAAACACTTGATTTTCCCCTTCCTAACTCTGAATCTGCTTCTTCCTCTGAACTCAGTTAAGCAAGCCAAAATTTGGGAGCTATGATTGGCCCCTCCTCTCTTTTCTGCTTTTCTCAGCTGAATACCTCATCAGATTGTATTGTTTCCAAATTGAGCATATACAGATAATTTGTCAGATTTTATTCTTACCATTTATACCCTACTCTAAGCCATTAATAGCTTTTGCCTAAAATAATGGAATAACTCCTATCTGCTTCTACTCTTCTCTCTGTTATTCATCCTCCACAAGCAGTCACAGCGACCTTTAAAAAACAGAACTCATTTCATGCCAACTCCCTACTATAACTCTCTAATGTTTTCCCATCACCCTTAGCATAGAAGGCCTTCATATACTTTCATTTCCTACTCTTTTGTCCCTCACTTACTATGCTGTAGTACACTGTCCCTTTGATCTTTTGAGCCAGTGAGGCACTTATCTAAGTCTGTACTCTGCTTGAAGGGGTCTTCCTCCAGATCTCTGACCCTCAGTCTTCTTGTTATAATGGTCCTAGTGGAAATATCAAGTTACAAAATAACCCAAGAAAGAGACAGCGCTATGAAACAGCAGTAAGTCAAATGTGTTCAAAAAGTGAAAAAAAGTTTTCTACCAATTAATTGTTGCTGTCATAAATAGGAAAGTGATGTTAGAGGTATGTGATTCTTTAAGCTGGAATAAGAAAATAACACTGAAATAATACATAATTTTCAGATAAAGTAGGATCTTGTGGGCCCCATAATTTAACTGTGTTATTCATATTATTTTATAAGGTTTCTTAATTATAGCCAATGAGTATAGTAAATGAGCTTTATTAATATATGCAAGTACACTGTTTTTATTGTCATTTTAATGTTATTTTTAAGCTGTAACTTTGACCTTTCAAATGAAATAGTTGATAATATTTGATTATCATTATGCAGTGCTTGCTTTGGCAGCACATATACTAAAAAAATGATTATCATTATGCAAAGTTTTAGCATTTAACAATAGCTTAAACCTAAATTAATTGGGGGGGTTTATTAACACTTGAGCAATTAGAAAATGGAAAAAAGAGAGAGAGAGACAGAGATAATATACAATTAGATTATGAAGGTTTAGCAAGACTCCACAATCATATTTCTAACTTCTTTCACCATTGATTATATTTTCCATACCTTCCACAGTAACCATAAGAATTAGTCTTCAAATCTACTCTCAATCAATAAAAGAAAATGACAAACCACTTTATTACTGAAACATACTTATTTATTACTGAAACATTACTTATACAAAGTATGGAAATACTTTGGTAAAGACTATCAGTTTTCTATCATAATTTCAAAGACTTTAATTTGACATCAAATATTTGAATACAGCTGCTACTTACTTAAAACATATTTATTTTTCATTTACTATATATCAGATATTGTGCTAGAGATCTATGACAGAGAAATGAACAAGACAATCTGGTGCCTGTTATTATGAAGGGGACATTTCTTAGCATAATTCTGTATCCCCTTATAAAGATGATTTCCTATATCTGCTTTTGTAAGTGCAAACAAATAAATAACAGAAAACAAAAACCAAAAAACAAAAACATGATTCAATGCAGGAAGAAGTGAAGGATCATATTCCCTTTATCATTAAATTGTGGCCCACTTAATACAGCTTAATGTTCACTATTTCTTAAATTGTTACATAATAGTTTACATTTAAATTACATTTCACTTTCCATATAGCATAAATAAAATATGTAGATGCATAATCCTTTAGATAGTTCTAGTCTGTTTATTTTTCAGGCATATGTCTTGATAGATTATACTTTCCTATTACCCTATTCCAATTATGGGGGTCTCATTCTCCCATAGTTGATGGTATTTTCATGGTGAAATTTATATTATATTGAATATGAAACTCAAGTATATTTTGCATTCAAGAATACTGTCTTTTTACTGTTTTTGGATTAGAAAATAGACATGTGGACCTATTTCAACCATATATATGTATATGTATACATATATATATATGTATATATATATATATACTTTTTTTTCCTCATAAAGTATTGTTTGTTTGTTTTTTTCTGTCTTTACTCAATAAACATTGACCATGCATTAGATACTCTTTATAAGGGCTTCCCAACTTCATTTAATGTTTTCTTTTCTTTTCCTCCTCTTATATTATTTTAAAATTCTCTGCATTTAGGCATCTGATGTTTATAATTTATCTATTTATCTATCATCTACTGTCAATCCTAGATTGATTTTTCTATGATCATGAGGTATATTTTGAAATTCAAACAATACACATATATAGAAGTTCAGTTTCCTTTTGGCTCTTTTTGTTTCATCTAAAATCCATGATACTTATCAGATAAAACAATACAAAAATACTGTGGCATTATGTTGTCTAGATTCCTGCTGAAAATCACAGAGACTCCAAAGTTGCTTCCTGGGTCCCTATCATGTCATTAACCCTTTTGTGTCTCTGCTTCTCTTTTTTTCTCTCCCCATTATGTTTGGGACATTTGATAAGTATCACTTTACTCTAAGAATATTCCAAGATCATGTTTTATGGAATCAAGTATACATTCTAACAGAACATGTCATGTATCCAAGTCTGTATGCAGCTACCACCATAACCATAAAGACTGAGGCAACAACCACTAAAAAGAGTACCTTGTTCCCAGACCAAGTATACATTTTCTCACTCTTCAATATCTTCTTTCCAGAAAGTATGGGTTTATAGAGTTTTAGATATTATTATTACTTGTGTATCTTCCAATAAAACAGAATTTCCTCCTTCCTTCTCCCATGTTCATCTATGTTCTTCATAGTTTCTGTTTGTAAATTTTTATGAATCTGTCTTGAAAAATTATGAACCTTATCTGATGTTCAAATTTTATATATAATATTTTCCTCTTGATGTTATACATCCTAAGTATATCCATCCTACCCAGGACTTTTTACCTCCTCCTATGTAAGTGGTAACTTGATCTCATTTACCAAACATATACTTGGCTCTGGCAGAAGAGTAGATATACTCCCTTTTGGCTGATAAAACTGCTCCCCAGTTTCCAAATCTATTGGTTAGGTTTGAAATATCACATAAAAGTACAGTTCTGTGCTTTCCTTTTATAATACTTTCAGTTTACTCCCATAGCAAATTGTCACCAAACTGATGAATTCCCTATTTACTATTGGGTACTGATAGCATCAAATCTTAAGAATTTGCTTGCAGCTATTTAATCATCTCGCAATTTCCTATTTTATTATACCAGTAGAAGATAACCTTTTACTTTGTCCACTGCCAAAAAAATTACCTCAAATTGCAATAGTGCATTTTCTTTTTCTAACATCCATCAGATTACAATACATTCCTCAAATAAAGAACAGACCTTTAAGCTTTAGCAGTTTTTTTAAAGACCTACACTTGGAACAGAAAATCTAGAGAGCTTTAAATAACGCTTTTTCTTTGATATTTTAACCTCTGAATTGTGAAGGGCCCTCTATTTGTTTTAATTCATAAAGTACCATAAATAAGGGCATGCCTAAATTTACATGGATCCTGAATTGCATCTCCATAGGGAACCCTAAAAAAATTTAAATATAGTGATTTGGCTTTAATATGCATGTCATAAATCATCATATTTATCATAGTAATCACAATTATATAATGTCTCATATCTCATGGACATGTGAAACTTGCAGAAAAAGTTGAACCACACATTTAACTAATCATGTGACAAGGGTATGTGCTCTGTGAGAGCAAAGCTCTGGACAGGACAATTATCAATAACTTATGCCACTGAAGGATATATTCAAAGCCCATCTGACTGTTACTGAGCCAGTTTTGTCACAATTTATAAATACATATATGTACACTAACATGTGGGAAAATAAATGTGTGTGTGTGTGTATATATATATATATATATATATATATATATATATATATAAAACCCTATTTGGAAGTACTAGAATAATGTATATAAAGTACCCTTCTGTTTATATAAATAATAGCAGATAATCCTAGGCTGAAGAGTAGTATATTCAGTTTTCAATGAAAGCACATTTTGACTTTGTAAGTTGCAGAAACCTAAACTCCAGTACCATTTATAAACCTGTTCCTCAGTGTCTAAGCCTGAGGCAGAACCAGCATTTCATTGCAAGAAGAAGCTAAGAAATGGTAGAGCCAGATTTATTTGCCCCAAGAACTGGAGGAGAAAAAATGCTGGCTTAGGACGTATTCTGCCCTCAGTCTTCTTGGACATAAATTTAATTATGAATACCTTAATATATACACACATGAATTTAATTATGGACATAATTATGGACATAAATTTAATTATGAATAGCTTAATATACACACACATATATGTGTGTGTGTGTATTAATATATTAATATTAATTAAAGTGCTCCAGCCATGTGATCTACCACAGGCAGAGGGAAGACAGCATCCCAAGGTAGTACCCTGTCATAAATTACCCATTTGGGATACAAAGCCCAAAGAATTTGGTGGACTATGGGGAGAAAGCACACCTCCAGAAAGCAATACTGAAAGCAGCCAGTCTACTAGGCCTGTCTCTGGTTGGACATATCAGAGAAGGTGGAAGTTTCACCTACAGAAGAAGAGGCAATCTCAGGATGCCAGAGGTAGCCCAGAGGAAGGCAGCATGTCCAGCCCAGCCAGCTGTGGAAAGGATCCAGATAGTGGCCCATGTGGCTAGAGGAGCACAGACTCAGACCACAGCTCAGAGGTCATCTTTGGGTTTGTAAAGTACACTCTTCACAACTATTCGCTCTTCTCTATAAATATTCTGACATTTACTACTCTACAGGTGCCAACTTAAACGTTAATATTTTTATTGACATCAGAACTAACAAACACACATGTATTGCTGTTTTTTTAAAAAAAAGTATATATTTTTTTTAGTTTTTAAAAATTATTTATTTATTTACTTTTACCCCAAACCTTGTTCTTATGCTTGGCCTCTCAGTTTGCAAACTAACTTCAGCCTTAGTCATGTCTTCTTTAGATGATACTTCTTGTTAGGAATTGAAATTGAGTTGTCAATCTGGTTAATTATGTAGGATTTTGGATAATAAGGAAACTGTTCTTTTTCATTTTATGTCTTTCACAGCAAAACATACTGCTTGCATCTGTTTTGAAGTGAAAGCAGAATGAACACTCAACACTGATAGTGTTTGAGCTGTTTGCATGCTCATTTGTTAAGGAGATTAAGAAGGAATTATTGAACTGGATAGGAGATCACATTATAGGTGTGCATACAGGTTCCTTCTAATTTCAAGAATCTACAATTCCATGGAACTACTTATAGGCAAAGGAAGACCAAAGTCTTTCAATAACTTTTGAGATTATTCTATTGAACAGTGATTCAGGAAAGCATTTAAGGAAAGGAAACAGTATATCTACTAGATAAGAGGATCTCAAGCTGACAGATACATTTACAATTAATCAATTAGCAAACTCCCTTACACCTACAATTATGATGATGACGTTTTTCAATGTTTTCTAACATTTCCAATATGCTTTATTAACTGAATTCTCAAGCTTCTTTGATTCTTAAGTTTGTATTGATTTATTTTGCAGATTCATATCCTTAAATATAAAATAAAATAGAGACAATTTTCATTCCAGAAAGAGTGAAGTAGCTTGTGTTGTACTAACTGTCCTGCAGATAACAATTTGATGCTCTAGAAAAAACAGAAACAAAACAGAAACATCTCTTTGAAGACACTTTCCTTTTCGGAAGATTTTTAAGGATTACCAAGAAGCATTAGCTGCAAAGCTGAAGTTGCTGAGCAGAGATTTAAGCTGCTAACTAGTATAGGAGAGATTAAAATTTGAGTTTGAGATTTGCCAATTTATAGACATTGCTGAGCACCTCAAACTTCCCATGGAAGGTCCACTTCTTTTTTTTTTTTTTAAGATTTTTATTTATTTATTTGACAGAGAGAAATCACAAGTAGGCAGAGAGGCAGGCAGAGAGAGAGGGAAGCAGGCTCCCCGCTGAGCAGAGAGCCCGATGCGGGGCTCCATCCCAGGACCCTGGGATCATGACCTGAGCCGAAGGCAGAGGCTTTAACCCACTGAGCCACCCAGGCGCCCCTCACTTCTTAAATAAATACTGTAAGGCCCTATTTAGCCAGGGCAGCACCATCTCAGTTGAATAGCCATTTTGTTGTTTATGCAGTAAAACTTAAACGGACCCTGCCTGCCCCCCTCTCAGGGGAACTTGCTTAAAAGCAAGTCCAGGAAACTAGTAAAATATGATCAACCAGTCCCTGACAACAGAGCCCAAATACAAGGGCGGGTCAGGTCAGGTGGAGACAACAAAGCCCGAATGCGGGGATGAGTCAGGCCAGGTGGAGACATCCAGTCAGTGGAGCTTGCATACTGTCTCCCTAGCTACCAGGGAGTGTAGGCCCACCTTTTGGGTGACTTTTGGGTGCCAATTCTGACCAAGGTGATA
>ML109525.1:0-12599 GCA_003697995.1 Taxidea taxus jeffersonii | reverse complement strand
ATGTGTGTGTGTATGTGTATATATATATATATATATATATATATATATATATATATATATATATAAAACCCTATTTGGAAGTACTAGAATAATGTATATAAAGTACCCTTCTGTTTATATAAATAATAGCAGATAATCCTAGGCTGAAGAGTAGTATATTCAGTTTTCAATGAAAGCACATTTTGACTTTGTAAGTTGCAGAAACCTAAACTCCAGTACCATTTATAAACCTGTTCCTCAGTGTCTAAGCCTGAGGCAGAACCAGCATTTCATTGCAAGAAGAAGCTAAGAAATGGTAGAGCCAGATTTATTTGCCCCAAGAACTGGAGGAGAAAAAATGCTGGCTTAGGACGTATTCTGCCCTCAGTCTTCTTGGACATAAATTTAATTATGAATACCTTAATATATACACACATGAATTTAATTATGGACATAATATGGACATAAATTTAATTATGAATAGCTTAATATACACACACACATATATGTGTGTGTGTGTATTAATATATTAATATTAATTAAAGTGCTCCAGCCATGTGATCTACCACAGGCAGAGGGAAGACAGCATCCCAAGGTAGTACCCTGTCATAAATTACCCATTTGGGATACAAAGCCCAAAGAATTTGGTGGACTATGGGGAGAAAGCACACCTCCAGAAAGCAATACTGAAAGCAGCCAGTCTACTAGGCCTGTCTCTGGTTGGACATATCAGAGAAGGTGGAAGTTTCACCTACAGAAGAAGAGGCAATCTCAGGATGCCAGAGGTAGCCCAGAGGAAGGCAGCATGTCCAGCCCAGCCAGCTGTGGAAAGGATCCAGATAGTGGCCCATGTGGCTAGAGGAGCACAGACTCAGACCACAGCTCAGAGGTCATCTTTGGGTTTGTAAAGTACACTCTTCACAACTATTCGCTCTTCTCTATAAATATTCTGACATTTACTACTCTACAGGTGCCAACTTAAACGTTAATATTTTTATTGACATCAGAACTAACAAACACACATGTATTGCTGTTTTTTTAAAAAAAAGTATATATTTTTTTTAGTTTTTAAAAATTATTTATTTATTTACTTTTACCCCAAACCTTGTTCTTATGCTTGGCCTCTCAGTTTGCAAACTAACTTCAGCCTTAGTCATGTCCTCTTTAGATGATACTTCTTGTTAGGAATTGAAATTGAGTTGTCAATCTGGTTAATTATGTAGGATTTTGGATAATAATGAAACTGTTCTTTTTCATTTTATGTCTTTCACAGCAAAACATACTGCTTGCATCTGTTTTGAAGTGAAAGCAGAATGAACACTCAACACTGATAGTGTTTGAGCTGTTTGCATGCTCATTTGTTAAGGAGATTAAGAAGGAATTATTGAACTGGATAGGAGATCACATTATAGGTGTGCATACAGGTTCCTTCTAATTTCAAGAATCTACAATTCCATGGAACTACTTATAGGCAAAGGAAGACCAAAGTCTTTCAATAACTTTTGAGATTATTCTATTGAACAGTGATTCAGGAAAGCATTTAAGGAAAGGAAACAGTATATCTACTAGATAAAAGGATCTCAAGCTGACAGATACATTTACAATTAATCAATTAGCAAACTCCCTTACACCTACAATTATGATGATGACGTTTTTCAATGTTTTCTAACATTTCCAATATGCTTTATTAACTGAATTCTCAAGCTTCTTTGATTCTTAAGTTTGTATTGATTTATTTTGCAGATTCATATCCTTAAATATAAAATAAAATAGAGACAATTTTCATTCCAGAAAGAGTGAAGTAGCTTGTGTTGTACTAACTGTCCTGCAGATAACAATTTGATGCTCTAGAAAAAACAGAAACAAAACAGAAACATCTCTTTGAAGACACTTTCCTTTTCGGAAGATTTTTAAGGATTACCAAGAAGCATTAGCTGCAAAGCTGAAGTTGCTGAGCAGAGATTTAAGCTGCTAACTAGTATAGGAGAGATTAAAATTTGAGTTTGAGATTTGCCAATTTATAGACATTGCTGAGCACCTCAAACTTCCCATGGAAGGTCCACTTCTTTTTTTTTTTTTTAAGATTTTTATTTATTTATTTGACAGAGAGAAATCACAAGTAGGCAGAGAGGCAGGCAGAGAGAGAGGGAAGCAGGCTCCCCGCTGAGCAGAGAGCCCGATGCGGGGCTCCATCCCAGGACCCTGGGATCATGACCTGAGCCGAAGGCAGAGGCTTTAACCCACTGAGCCACCCAGGCGCCCCTCACTTCTTAAATAAATACTGTAAGGCCCTATTTAGCCAGGGCAGCACCATCTCAGTTGAATAGCCATTTTGTTGTTTATGCAGTAAAACTTAAACGGACCCTGCCTGCCCCCCTCTCAGGGGAACTTGCTTAAAAGCAAGTCCAGGAAACTAGTAAAATATGATCAACCAGTCCCTGACAACAGAGCCCAAATACAAGGGCGGGTCAGGTCAGGTGGAGACAACAAAGCCCGAATGCGGGGATGAGTCAGGCCAGGTGGAGACATCCAGTCAGTGGAGCTTGCATACTGTCTCCCTAGCTACCAGGGAGTGTAGGCCCACCTTTTGGGTGACTTTTGGGTGCCAATTCTGACCAAGGTGATAGGCTAGTTCAAATAGCTACTATGGGGTGAATTGCAATTCAATTGGCCACCTGTGTGTGACCTAGTATGACTGTGTAGCTTTCTCTGTGTGTTGCAATCTCATTGGCCACCTGTGTTTGGCCAGGCTCAACCACATGGACTTTGCTCTATAAAAGTTAGTCTGTGAGGCTGGGAGGGGTAACCCTCTCTGTAAGAGATGGCCTTGAATGGTCGGTTTGATTCTCGATGCTTGGCACAAAATAAAGCTTTGCTTGACCTTTGCTTTGTATCAGTCTCATTCCTTTGACCACGGACCCATCAAGACAATGATACAAAAGCCTGTTCTCTTGGTCAGACAGTAAAGCTGAATACTTGAATTAGCAAAGTAGAGAATATCATGATTCTCCAAACTCAAGGTGAAAAACAACAACAATAACATTACATTATAAAATAATTCATCTCTATCATCTAAAATGTATCATCCATAATTTCAACTGCACAATCAAAAGCTATTTGGCATGCAAATAAATGGGAAAATATATCTCAAAAATAGAGAAACCTACAGTTAGTTAAAAAGACTCAAATTGATTCATGAATTGTAAGTAGTAGAAAAGGGGTTTATTTAGTTAAATAAATACGTTCAACCACTTAAAAAGCATAAATATATGAATGGATCTGAAATCTCAACAAAGAAAAAAACTACTAAAATGAATCAAACAGCAATTTAGAACTAAAAAAAATAAAATATTGGAAATGGAAAAGTCATTGGATAGGAATACAGTGAACTAGAGATTACTGAAAATAAAATATGTCAGTGAATTTGAGGAAAAATCAATAGGTCTTATACACTCAGAAGAAAAGAGGAAAAACTCCAAAGTTCATAAAAAATGACTATTATAGAGGCACGGCTTCTTTGACTGAAGAATAAGTGACTAACAAATAACACTCTTGGACATATCAACTATAGACTCAATTAAAAAAAAACATATCTGAGGGTGAGTAAAAGCAGAAAGGTTTTGGAAGAAAATTAACACTTGGAGGAAGCAACAAAGTATGCATTGGTATTCCAGGTTTCTTTCTTTCTCCCTTCCTTCCTTTCATCCTTTCCTTTTCCCCTTCTCTTTTTCTTTCTTTCAGTGACAGCAACAATCAAAAGACAGGGGTTTGGGGTAGCTTAAATTCTAAAAAACAAAAAACAAAAAAACAAAACAAAGGCAATATCTTCCTGGAAAGAGAAATCTGGACACCTAAGCTCCAAAGAAAAAAAAAAGAATAAGCAAGGGGAATGGCAAGAGAAACTCAAATCATGTTATATGTTTTTCCCAGGTATGTCTGAATGACCCCTAAACTTGATATTAATGATAAATAAATTAATTTAAATTAAGTTATTAAAATGTACAAAATCTAAAAAGAGGAAAGAAGTTACAGAGAAAGAAAAAAGCAAACAGAAAACTGAGAAAAAACCAGTAACTAAAAGTTATACCTAAGTCCAACCAGATCAGTAATTGTATTAGATGTTAATATTCTATATACTATATATGGTTGAAAGGTTGAAATTATAATAGATCAAAAAAACAACAAAATCAACTCTTGAGCATCTAGATAGGTGTAGACAATGGTAGGTGTTTAATAATCAGTCTCTTAAAATTTCCAAACTGGTAAATAACATAGTATAAAGAGAAAAATCAACAAATCACAACAATGTGGTTTCATATACTCCTGCCTTACTTCCATTCTGCCTTAATTCTTTTAGTGAGCAAAGACAAAGGAGGGATACCAGGAAGGAGTCTGATAGGGAGTAGGAGGAAACAACAAAAAGATTAAGGTCTTCTTAGATCTGAAAATTCTGAAAATGCAATGGGACAATCAGTGTGTTAAACAGAGAACATTTTTTCTAAGGGTCAAAAACGTCCTGTAAATGGCTTACCTTGTGATTTAAAAATACTTTGTTTTAATGGAAAGATTCAGTTGAAAAGGAAACAATCAGTCGAAAGGGGCAAGTATGGTTTAAAAGGATACTGTTCCAAACCTATGGCTTCTGGGAAAGAAAGAGTGCTAAGTTAAAGCAAAAGGACTTTTTGGTAATTAAATGGTGAAGTGCAAAGGAAAAATAATTGTCATTAAGCTAGGAATCTGGTAAAATACCACAACATTAAAAAAAATGAAAAACAGAAATATAAAGTTCATTGCAGAAAATAAGAAACTGAAATTCACACAAATCAATTGAGACCCATGTCTAACACCTACTAAACAAACAAAACAGGCATAGATTAGGAGAAAACTCTAAATCTACACTTCAAACAAAATTAAGTACAGTTGCCCCTTAACAACCCAGTGTGGATTTGAACTGCACGGGTCCACTTACATGCAGATTTTTAAAAATAAGTATATTGGTATTTCTTTTTGGAAATTTGCAACAATTTGAAAAAAATAGTAGGTGAGCTAAATAGCCTAGAAACACACACAAAAAAGAAAAATAAAAAAGTCAGGTCTTATTGTTAAGAATACAGTATGTAATACATATATAAAGTATGTGTTATTCTATGGTTTATGTTATTGGTAATGCTTCTGGTCAACAGTAATCTATTACTAGTTAAGTTTTGGGGGAGTTAGAAGTTATATGTGGATTTTCAACTGCTTGGGGGTCGCATGGCACCCATAACCACTACATTGTTCAAGGGTCAACTGTATACTCAAACTAACATGAGAACTACCTTGAATCAGAATTAAAATCGAAGATGAAATAGACACAAATGGGAACAAATAAAAAAGAACTGAATGAATTTAGGAGATGGAAGAAGGCATATTTAACTCAGGGGAAAAAAATTACATTGTGCCCAAAGGAGAAATGATTCAAGTGAAAATTTAATTAGGGACTTTGGAGAAAGGAAGAAAAACAATCTAGATAACAAAGTTAATGCAGTTAATATAAAAGGGTGTAAAAGAGAGAAGTGGAAATGCAAGACTAGCACAGAAAGAATAATATTTATATTACCTCAGAATCCTTGATGAAAAACTACTTATAGTAAAACAATAGACTAGAATTAATATTTAAATCTATAATGCAAAACAACCCTCTGGAAATAGAAAAGTCTAGATACATATACCCATTAAAAATTAACCCAGATCAATCAACCCTGAGGCCCATCACAATAAAACTTTAAGATTTCAAAGGTCAACTAATATACTCAAAGTTTTCAGGACAAATTATCATATGACTTATCAAAATCTGACTAGCATTTTTTTTTTAAGATTTTATTTATTTATTTGACAGAGAAAAATCACAAGTAGGCAGAGAGGCAGGCAGAGAGAGAGAGAGAGAGAGAAGCAGGCTCCCCACTGAGCAAAGAGCCTGATGTGGGGCTTGATTCCAGGACCCTGGGATCATGACCTGAGCCGAAGGCAGCAGTTTAAACCACTGAGCCACCCAGGCACCCCTGACTAGCAATTTTAAGACCAACATATAAAGCCAGGCAACAATGGAGTAAAAGAGACCCTTTTTTTTTTTTTTTAGACTCAAATTGTGAACCAAATATTTTATATCCAGCTAAGTTCTCCTTCAAATACTCTAATTCTTTTTTTTTTAATTTAAGCTTTTTTTATTTAAACATATAATGTAACCCCACCACTCTCTCCCAACCCCTCTCCCCCCCACCCCCCTCAGTTTGTTTTATGACATTAAGAGTCTCTTTTGGTTTGTCTCCCTCCCGATCCCATCTTGTTTCATTTTTTCTTTTCCTACCACCTTAACCCCCACCCCCGTTGCATCTCCGCTTCCTCATAAGTGATAGCATAAGACGAAACAACATTAGAATAATTGGGATTCCAGAAGAAGAAGAAAGAGAAAGAGGAGCAGAAGGTATACTGGAGAGGATTATTATAGAGAATTTCCCTAATATAGCAAGGAGAACAAGCATCAAAATCCAGGAGGTGCAGAGACACCCCTCAAAATCAATAGGAATCGGTCCAGACCCCGCCATCTAATAGTAAAATTTACAAGTCTTAGCAACAAAGAGAAAATCCTGAAAGCAGCACGGGACAAGAAGTCTGTAACATAAATGGTAAAAATATTAGATTGGCAGCAGACTTATCCACAGAGACCTGGCAGGCCAGAAAGAACTGGCATGATATATTCAGAGCACTAAATGAGAAAAACATGCAGCCAAGAATACTTTATCCAGCTAGGTTATCATTGAAAATAGAAGGAGAGATAAAAAGCTTCCAGGACAAACAAAAACTGAAAGAGTTTGTAAACACCAAACCAGCTCTACAGGAAATATTGAAAGGGGACCTCTAAGCAGAGAGAGACCCTAAAAGTATTAGATCAGAAAGGAACAGAGATAATATACAGTAACAGTCACCTTACAGACAATACAATGGCACTAAATTCATATCTCTCAATAGTTACCCTGAACGTAAATGGGCTAAATGCCCCAATCAAAAGACACAAGGTCTCAGAATGGATAAAAAAAAAACAAAACCCATCAATATGCTGCCTACAAGAAACTCATTTTAGACCTGAAGATACCTCCAGATTGAAAGTGAGGGGGTGGAAAACAATTTACCATGCTAATGGACATCAGAAGAAAGCTGGGGTGGCAATCCTTATATCAGATCAATTAGATTTTAAGCCAAAGACTATAATAAGAGATGAGGAAGGACACTATATCGTACTCAAAGGGTCTGTCCAACAAGAAGATCTAACAATTTTAAATATCTATGCCCCTAACATGGGAGCAGCCAACTATATAAACCAATTAATAACAAAATCAAAGAAACACATTGACAAGAATACAATAATAGTTAGAGACTTTAATACACCCCTCACTGAAATGGACAGATCATCCAAGCAAAAGATCAACAAGGAAATAAAGGTCTTAAATGACACACTGGAGCAAATACTCTAATTCTTGAAAACAACTTTCTTTCTTTTTTTTAAAAGATTTTATTTTTTTATTTGTTTGTTTACTTATTTGACAGAAAGAGATCACAAGCAGGCAGAGAGAGAGGGGGGAGGCAGGCTCCCTGCTGAGCACAGAGACCCATGCAGAGGCTTGATCCCAGTACCCTGGGATCATGACCTGAGCTGAAGGCAGAGGTTTTAACCCACTGAGCCACCCAGGTGCCCCTACAAACTATATTTAAAAAACAAACAACTTTGTATTTGTTTATCTTCTATATTGCTTCTTTTCTATTCCACTGATATTTGACTCAATTTCTTGTCATTTGTAGAGGGCAATATGGAGTCATTCATGTCAAGCAGTAACTTATGTCAGGCAGTACCATAAGCTGCCAAGGATATTGCAGCTAATACCAGATATCACCAAAACCACTACAGGCTAATGACACTCAGAACTGATAACCAATAGAACCAGAGAAGGTCTGAAAAGACTGATTAGACTTTTAAAAAAGGGAGAAGTTTTATAGCAAGCTGTCAGACTCTCCAGACACTGACCCTTTTACATCTGACCATATCAAAATGGCAACTGCTGCCAAAAGTTCTGCACAACTGATATCCAAACAGAACAGAGATTCTCCAGTGCTTGAACATAATAAGTAGCATGAGCCTAGAGTTTCCTGGACTAGACTGAGGCCTCATCACAACTGCATGCTTATGGACTGCATGTTTGGTTCATTAATGTCCTACATTTTGTTGTATCTTGTTTGTTGTGTGACTTTGTATTGGTTTTGCTTTGTGTGATGGGCAGGAGGCCAAGTTAAACATGTAATCAAATGTCATTGAGTTTGGTTTATAATTGCTTTATCTGCTTTATAATTATGTTAACCTTGCTTTATGATTCAATAAAACTGGCCTGGAAAGACACAACTCATGTGTGTGCCCTCATAGCATGCCTGCAACATCACTTAATTAGTCTTTCTTTGTGTGTATTCTGTTTCTGTTTTCCTAATTTCTTAATATGGACTTTGAATTCATTAATTTCTCAACTTTCAAAATTTTCTAATATAAGTTTTAATATTCTAGTATTGTTTTAATATTATAATTCCATATATATATACACATGTGTTTATATACACATATATATGCACATATAAACACACATATATATACACACACATATATGTGTGTGTGTGTGTATATATATATATATATATATATATATATATATATATATATATATTAGAGAGAGAGAGAGATAGTGTATGAGTGCAGTGGGGAGAGGGAGAGAGGAACTCAAGCTGACTCCACTCTGACTGCAAGCATGAAACAGGCCTCGATTCCACAACCCATGAGATCATGACCCGAGCAGAAAATAAGAGTCAGTGGTTAACCAACTGTGCCACCCAGGCACTCCTCAAACATATGTATTTTCAATCTTACAAGTTTATATGTAGAGTTTTATTGTTATTTGATTTAAAATTATTTTTAATTTTCATTAAAATCTCCCTTTAAACACAGTTATTTGTGGGTATCCTTAAATTACCCAACACATGGTGATTTTGATGTATTATTTTGGTATTTATAATGATTGTACTGTGATTTGGAGATGTTATAATTTCAAAACATACTTTGGATAGTTCATTAAGTATTTACTTGTTTATTGAGAGTTGTTGACACATCATATGGCATCGGCTAACTGCATAGAATTTGGAGTCAAAATGATGGATTTAAATACTAATTCTGCCACTTAAAATAGTTATATACCTTTTTATTATCTCCTCCTCAGTTTCTTTATCTTTAAAGTACATAGAGTAAAACTATCCAAATTGTAGGGTATTTGTGGCACTCTAATGACTTAATGTATGTAAAGAATTCTGAGCATTTTATTACATGTAGTAAGAACTATATACAATGCAGGTAATTAATATATTAATTTAGTGAAATCACTTTTGTAAATATGTGTTATTTTTTAATGAATTACATGTAGATTTCTACAAATATCTAGTACATCTAGGTTGATAATTGTAATTTTCAATTAATCTTTGTTATCATTCACTGTTTTTTCTGTCTGACATTTCCAGGTTTAAGAGACATGACTTTCCAGGCCAGCTCATCTGTTCTCATAATGGGTTTGTATAATTCATCAAGGAATAAATACATTTTACTTTATTTAAACTGGGGAGTAGAAAAGGTGCCAAAATCATTTTGTAAGGCTGATACAACATTATCTAATTACTTAATTAACACAGTACAGGGGCCTATTATCACTTATAACCATAAATGTTAATAATAATAACAATAATAATAATAATAATACATATTAGAATACATGAGGATCTGTAGATATTAGTCCAAACGATATTTGTCTCCTATGATTCATTCCTTTGTTAGTTCTCTGGCTCATTCAGTTGGGCCTGGGCTATTTGACCTATAGAATAGAACATAAATGACAGTGTGTGACTGACAAAACTCTGTCAGTGTTACAGTTGCCACTATAGTCCTGATTGCTCATTCTGGGGGAAGCCATCTTCAATATGGTGCAGACACTCAAGAAGCCCTGTGAAAAGTTCTACATAGAGAGGAAACAAATTTCCTAACACCAATGGCCATACATATGCAAAAGACCCCTTGAAAATGGATCTTCTGGTCCCAGTCAAGACTTTGGATAATTCTATCTTTAATCATCTTGTGAGAAATTCAGAACACACATCTGAGATGCTGCCAATTTGTGTACTCAAAAATATCATGGGAAATAAATTATTATTGTTCGTGTAAGCTACTTGTTATACAGCAACAGGTAAGCAATATAAATTTTTTAAGATGTTAATTACTTTATATACAAGTCAAGTCAAAAAATAAAAGGCAAAACAGCTCAATCTAGGAATTATCTACAAAATGATCTAGAGTAAATGAGAAAAGCAATATCAAAATCAGATGTTGAATAGATTCAGGAAAAGTATTTGGCAAATTATAGTTAATTCCTAGTAAAAATCCCTTAGCAAATTCAAAATGAAGGAAAACTACTTAGCAAATTCAAAATGAAGGAAAACTACTTTAACTCAGTTGATGAGAAACTGTTCATATCACATTTAAAAGTGAAATACTTGTGACATTCTTATTAAAGACAAGAATAAGCAAGTTTGCCTGATACACTATTTAGTACTATTATAATGTTGTAATAGGAGATTAGTGGTTGCCTAGGGGTGAAAATGGAATGGGTAATGATAGCAAATGGGTACCAGGGATCTTTTTGGGTAAAATAAATGCTTAAAATTCAATTATGGAGATGGTTACATAATTCTCTAAATTTACTACAAAATACTGAATTGCACTTAACAGATGAACTACATGTTGTATAAGCCATACCTCAATAAATTTTTAAAAAAAGGCAAAAATTAAAATGTACTGGGGTCCTAGGCAATGTTTAAAGCCAACAACAAAGCAGTTGGGAATGTATAAACATTATAAAAAGATAAAAGATAAAACTGTCATTTTTTTTTTGCAGGAGATATTATCATCTAAATGGGTTATCCAAGAAAACAATAAGGTATCAGCAAGGTCTTTGGCTGTGAGATCATCATATCAAACACATTATCTTTCCTATATACCATCAGCAACCAGGAAAAAAAAAAAGTAAAAGGTTTGCAAACATAATGACTCCAAAATAGATAATAACATCTAAAATGAAATGAGGAGGACCAATAAAAATAAAAGTATAAAACTTCACTTAGAACATAAAAAAGATGATTTAGTAATTGGAGGGGCCTTATCAATGTTCTTGATGGAAAACTCACTCTAGAAAATAAGACATTTCTTTAGAAATTATTGTATTGCTGCAATGAAATCTGAATAAAATTAAACAAAAATAAATTTCATAAGCCAATTCAAAAAGACATATGGAAGAAGAAATACACAGGCATTACCAAGATGATAAAAATAACACTGAGAAAAGACTTCCCATATAAAATGTCAACCATAACAAGAAGCTATAGAAATTAAAACAAACTGCTACAATTTTTAAATGTCATATCTACTGATTCAGGCTCATTTCTGATAACTTAACTTTCAAAAATACATACTGGCAAACACACATAGGCAATGATATATGTTAAGGATATCATTGTTTATAATAGAAAAGAGTAAAAAAATAACATAGTCTAAAGTAACATTAATAGAGTCGGAATAGAATACTATGCATGAATTAAAATACCAGTATTCTATAAGTATTTAACTGGAGCAATCTTCAAGATTATATGTTTGTAGTTAAGAGCACAGACACAATAACTAATTATACAGATTTAAATTCTGGCTTTACCACTCACTAAACCATATAACTTTTGCTGGTTAACTCATCACTCTATGCCTCAGTGTCCTCATTTTTTAACATGGATAAGTGTATGAATATCTCAGAGGGTTCTGTAATGTTAAAAGAATTAATACACTCTATCATTTGTCATATGGGATATGCAAATTAAAACACGGTACCATTATACACTTACTAGAATTGCCAAAAGCTGGGTCACTGACAATACCAAATATTGGTGAGGATATGGAAAAAGAGCTTTCATTCATTGTTGATGGGAATGTAAAACAGTATAGCTACTTTGGAACACAGTCTAACAATTTCTTATACAACTAAATATAATTTAATCATACGATGCAGCAAGTACACTCATTGGTATTCACCCAGAGGGGTTGAAAATTTGTGTCCATGCAAAAACCTGCACACAGGTATATTCGTAATTGCCAAAACTTGAAAGTGATCAGCCATTAATTAGGTGAATGGGACAAAAAATATGGTGTATCCAAACAATGGAATGTTATTCAGTGCTAAAAAGAAATGAACTAACAAGCTTTTAAAAGACATGGAGAAAACTTCAATGCATATTACTAGGTGAAAGACGACTATCAGAAAAATCTATACTGAATGATTCCAACTCTATGACATCCTATAAATGGTCAAAGTATAGACACACAGGTATGAGTAGGTGGTATAGAAGATTCTTAGGGTGGTAAAATACTCTGTATGATATTATAATGATGAATATATGTCATTATACATTTATCCAAACCCATGGAATGCATACCACTAGGAGTGAATACTTAAAAATAAAAC
>ML109524.1:69926-114759 GCA_003697995.1 Taxidea taxus jeffersonii | reverse complement strand
CTGCCAATCTAATATTTTTACCATTGTACGTTACAGACTTCTTGTCCCGGGCTGCTTTCAGGATTTTCTCTTTGTTGCTAAGACTTGTAAATTTTACTATTAGATGGCAGGGTGTGGGTCGATTCCTATTGATTTTGAGGGGTATTCTCTGCACCTCCTGGATTTTGATGCTTGTTCCCCTTGCTATATTAGGGAAATTCTCTACAATAATCCTCTCCAGTATGCCTTCTGCTCCTATTTCTCTTTCTTCTTCTTCTGGAATCCCAATTATTCTAATGTTGTTTCGTCTTATGGCATCACTTATCTCTCGAATTCTCCCCTCGTGGTCCAGTAGTTGTTTGTCTCTCTTTTGCTCAGCTTCTTTATTCTCTGTCATTTGGTCTTCTATATCACTAATTCTTTCTTCTGCCTCATTTATCCTAGCAGTAAGAGCCTCCATTTTTTATTGCACCTCATTAATAGCTTTTTTTATTTCAACTTGATTAGACTTTAGTTCTTTTATTTCTCCAGAAAGGGCTTTTATTTCTCCTGACAGGGTTTCTCTAATATCTTCCATGCCTTTTTCGAGCCCGGCTAGAAACTTGAGAATCGTCGTCCTGAATTCCAGATCTGACATATTACCAATGTCTGTATTGATTAGGTCCCTAGCCTTCGGTCCTGCCTCCTGTTCTGTTTTTTGTGGTGAGTTTTTCCGCCTTGTCATTTTGTCCAGATAAGAATCGGCTGTTCTCCTTGTTAAGTGAACTTGGTCTTGGCTGGATTTTTTTGATCTTCTGGGGGAGGGGCCTGTTGTAGTGATTCTCAAGTGTCTCTGCCCCAGGCGGAATCGCACCGCCCTTACCAGGGGCCGGGCTGAGTCATCCTCTTAGGTCGCTTTCGGGAGCTTTTGTTCCCTGAACGCTTTCTGTCGAGGTCCGGAGGACGGGAATGAGAACGGCGGCCTCCCAGTCTCCGGTTCGGAGGAGCCGAGAGCTCGGGCCCCCAGTCTTCAGGGCGCCTTCAGAGAAAAGCGCTTAATCACTCCCATCTCCCCAGCTCCTGCCACGCTCCGAGCTCACCCAGCCTGTGACCGAGCGTCTCTGTCTCTGGCAGGTCCCACCTGGAGTCTCCGAACCCCGTAGATCCCTGAGCTCTCCCGGGTCGGAGTCTCCCCGGATCTTGTGGGGACCCTCGCACAGAGCACCGGCCCGTGTCACCGACCACTAGGAAACCTCGGCTCTGTCCCCGCAGCCGGCTTCCCCGCTCTAATCCCTGTGACCTCTGCGACACCCAGACACCCCTGATCCTTCTCTGACCCTGGGGGACCTGAGTCCACGTTGTCCCCGCGAGGTCTTCACCCCAGTTTAGCCTCTGGCGCGATGTCCCTCCGTGGAGCAAACTTTAAAAGTCCTGATCTTTGCTCCGTTGCTCCGCCGCTTGCCGGGAGCCGGCCCCTCCCCCAGGGGTCTATCTTCCCGTCGCGTTGGATTCACTTCTCTGCTGGTCCTGCCTTTTAGAAAGTGGTCGATTTTCTGTTTCTAGAATTGTTGTTTTTCTTCTCTTCGATCTCCTGTTGGATTCGTAGGTGTTCAGAATGGTTTGATAGGCGATCTAGCTGATCTCCTGCTGCCTGATGTCGTCTCAACCTCCTACTTCTCTGCCATCTTCTGCATTATTCTTTTTAATCCTCCTCCACAAAGCGAGCAGTATCCTGACTTCTAGCTATAGATTATTTTTTCCTGGTATTGAACTTTATATACATAAACCGTTTTGTATGTATTCTTTTCTATTTTGTTTATTTTGCTTAATACTATTATTGTGGGACCGCTTTGTGCCGTTGTGTTTCAGTAGCGCGTTCATTTTCATGTTTGAAAATATCTTATGGGATGCCAGAGTGGGTTAGTCGATTTAGCATCTGCCTTCATCTCAGATCATGGTCCTGGGATGGAGCCCTCAATCAGGCTCCCTGCAGCGAGCCTGCTTCTCCCTCTCCTTCCCGCTTTCTCTCAATATCTCTGTCACCATCTTTGTCTCTCTCTCAAATAAATGAAATCTTAAAAAAAAAAAAAGAAAATGTTTTAAACTGTGTTTCTGGAAGCAGAACCTGAGGAACAGTTTGTGTTAATGTGATTTTATCATTCCTTATAAAATCTCAGGGGGAAAAATGGTAGGGTACCATAGAAATGGGATTGGGAAGGTGGAGGGCCAGCAAGATAGGTGTGCTATGAGCAAAGTTCCCAGGAGGCGTGCTCGTGTGTTCTCACAGGGGAGCTCTGTACAGGGTGTAACTTCAAGTCAGGTGTCTGCGTCAGAGGAAAAGGAGCTGGGAAACCTCCTCAAGACTCTTTCACTCCTTGGTTAAGGGTCTCCTATAAGGTACATAAATTTTCAGGCACTTCAGGCTCTGCATGCACAGTAAATTAGGTTCTTGCAATCAAAACTGCCCCCTGATCTAGAGATGCAGGTGTTGGCTGTTGAAAATGAAAGCACACCTACAAAGATGGCAAAGGGTACAAGGAGATACGGGTGAAGCACCATTATGGTAGCACCATATGGGTAGAATATCATTGTGTAAAATGCACTATGATTTATTTATTCATGGTACTATTGAATGACATTTGAGTTGGTTTCCAGCCTTGGGCTGTCATGAATCATGCTGCTGTGAACATTCTTTGACTTGTCTTTTGGTGGCCTTAGGTGTGTATTGCTATTAGCTTCTTATTTAATAGAAGATACCAACAATTCTCCACGGTAGTTTCAACAGTTCAGACTTCCATCTGAAGTGCCAGAGAGTTGTTCTGTAGTCTCAGCAAAATTTGAGATCTGTCAGTCTCCTTGTGAGCCATTGTATTTTGAGTTTGCATTTGTGATTCCAAAAGGAGTTGGCCATTTTTTCATATGTTTATTGGCCATTTGGATATCTTCTTTTATGAAGTTGTGTGTTTGATTTTTTTTTATTGCCTTTCACCTGTAGATTTGTCAGAGTTCTTTACATAATTTAGGTTTGAGTCATTTGTTGGTTACATTGTGTAATGGATGGAATAATGGCCCCAGTTATATCTGTTCTTAATCTCTGGAATCTATAAATGTCACCTAATATGATAAAAAAAATTTTTGGATGTGATAAAAGTAAGGATTTTGAGATAGATTATCCTGGTTTATCTTGGTGGGCTGTAAATGCAGTTGCATGCACATTTTAAGAGGGGGGCAGAGGGAGACTTGGCACAGGCACAAAAGGTAAGGCGACAAGGACTGAGGGCCTTGACTGCTGTAGCCAGTGGAAGCTGGAGAAGCAAGGAACAGGTTTTCCCTTAGGGCCTGCTAACACTTTGATTTTGGCCCCATGATACTGATTTCAGATTCCAATCATCCTAGAACTGTGAAGAGTATCTTTCTGCTGCACTAGGTTTGTGGCAGAGCTTTAAGAAAACTCTACTGTATGGCTTGTGTTTTCATTCCTATAAAGATGTCTTTGATACCCAAAAACCCCCAATGTGATTGTAGTCCAATTTATCATTCTCTTTCTTATGGTTAGGGACTTTTTTTCTGGCATGTTTAAGCAATGTTTCCCGGTCCTAATGACATGACAATATTCTCCCATGTTATCTTGTTTTACCTTTCTTCTTTATGTTTACCAACCACCTAGAGTGGATTTTTGTATATAACATGACGGAGGTTAGGTTCTTTTTTTTCCCCTAAATGCATATCCCTTGAATTTGGGACCATTATTAAAACAACTGCACTTTCCCTCTGTACTTGAGGCATCTTTCATGTAAGTGAGATGATTGCATATTATAGATGTTTCTCTACTTTCCTATTTCATTGATCTGTCCGTCCTTGCACAATCACACCTATCTGGATTAATTTTGGTTTATAGTAAGTCCTGATAATAAGAAGAGAAATTCTCCAATCTTGTTCTTCGAAATTGTCTTTGGTGTTTAACCTTTGCATAGCCATAACCATTTTACAATCACTTTATCCATTTTCACACCAAAAAAAAAATCTGATGGATTTTATTGACTTTATAGAACAATTTGGAGAAAATTGGGGGCATAAAAACGTGGCCTTTTCAATTCATAAATATGACATTTCCTTCCATTCATTTAGGATTTATTTAGTTTTTCAAGATAATGTTTTTAAGTGTTTACTCGATTTATTTCTAAGTGTTTGATGTTATTTATTATGAATAGTAACTTGAAAGTGTCATTTTCTGAACTCTGTAGCTGATAGAAATATGAATTAATTTTTAAAATATTGATAATCAAGCCAAATGATTAAACTCACTTATTTAGTCCAAAATATTTTCCTTTGCATTCTTTCTATACACAACCATCTTATGTACAAATAAACTATAAATTTTTTTCCTCTAACACTCGTAGATGTTGCCTTATTTTTCCCTTTTTTTCTTTATTTCATTAATAGGGCTCTCCACTACAGTTTGAATGGAGTGTTAATGATGGACATCCATATCTTGTTCCTAATATCAGGGGGAAAGATTTACCACTAAGTATGATATATACTTAGATTTTTTTTTTGATGATTTCTTCATCAGATCAAGAATATTCCCTTCTAAGCACAGATGTTTCTAGGAGCTCAAATCAATAAAAGTGACCTGATTCTGCACCCCAAAAAAGTATGTATCCCCTTCTAACCTTAATTTTACTGAGTTGTTTGTTTTGTTTTGCTTTTTTATCACAAACACAGATATGCTTTGTTCTGGATGTTATTTGAGACAAGAGTTTGATTACCCCCTTTATTCTGTTTAATGTAATTCTGTTGAATTACATCAGTTGATTTTCTAATATTAATAAACCTGAACTGGTAATGACTGGTAAATTATCCTTTTGTGTATGACTAGATTTGGTTTGTCAGTTTTTGGAACATGAATATTTGCAGCTATATTTATCAGTGAAATCAGTCTGTAATTTTTTCTTCTTGTGGTATTCTCTTCAGATTTGGGCATCAAGTTTATTTTAGCCCCCTAAAATGAGTTTGGTTGTATTTTCTCCTCCATTTTCTGAACGAGTTCTTACAAGACTGACATTATTTCTCCCTTAAATGAATTGGTAATGTTTATTGATGAAACTGAGGCAGAGTTTTTGTACAAATTTTGGGTTTTTTTTCTTTACCCATCCTGTGGCCCCCTCCCCTCTGGCAACCACAAGCTTGTTCTCTGTATTTATGGGTCTGTTTCTGGTTTTTGTTAGTTTGTTCATTTGTTTTGTTTTCTTAGGTTCTACATACAAGTGAAATCATACGGTATTTGTCTTTCTCTGACTTATTTCACTTAGCCTAGTAAGCTCTAGGTCCATCCCTGGTCTTGTAAATGGCAAGATTTCATTCTTTTTTTTATGAACAAGTAGTATTTCCAGCGTGTGTGTGTGTGTGTGTGTGTGTGTGTGTGTGTGCGCCACATCTTCGTATCCACTCATCTATCAGTGGGCGCTTAGGTAGTTTCCATATTTAGGCTATTATGAATTATAATGCAATGATGATAAGGGTGCACATATCTTTTCAAATTAGTCTTTTTATTTTCTTCGGGTTAATACCCAAAGTGGAATTACTGAATTGCATAGTATTTTTATTTTTGATTTTTTAAGAAAAATCCGTACTGTTTTCCAGAGTGTTTGTACCAGTTTGCAACCCCACCAACAATGCATAAGTGTTCCCGTATCTCCACATCCTCACCAACACTTATTATTTCTTGTCGTTTCTGTACTGATCGTTCCAGCTGGTGTGAGATAAGTCTGTGTTTGGATACGCATTTCCCTCATGACTAACGATGTCAGGAATCTCTTCATGTATCTGTCAGCCATCTGCGTCTTTGGAAAAATGTCGGTTCAGATCCCCTGCCCAGTTTTTAATTGGATTGTTTTTTGGTTGGTTTTGTGTTGAGTTGTATGAGTTCTTTATGTATTTTGGGTATTAATTGGATAATATATCTTTGTTGGATTTATCATTATCTTCTCCCATAAGGAGGCTGCTTCTTGTTTGGTTGATGGCTTCCTTTGCTGTGCAGAAGTTTTTCGTTTAATGTGGTCCATTGTTTATTTTTGCATTTGTTTCCCTTGCCTGAGGAAACAGATCCAGAAAAACATTAGTAAGACTAATTTCCAAGACTTTACTTGCCTATGTTTTCTTTCAGGTGTTTTATAGTTTCAGATCTCACATTTAGGTCTTTAATCCGTTTTGAGGCTGTGTATGTGTGTGGTGTGAGAAAGTCGTCCGGTTTCAGTCTTTTGCAATAGCTGACCACTTCTCCCAGTACCATTTGTTAAAGAGACTGCTTTTTTCCTCATTGCATATCTTCGCCCCCTTTGTCATAGTGTAATTGACCACTAAATGTGAAGGTTTTGGCTTTTTTTTTTTTTCTGGACTCTATCCTGTTCCACTGATCTGTGTGTCTGTTTTTGTACCAGTACCATACTGCTTTGCTTAATATAGCTTTATGGTATATTTGTCTGGGATTGTGATACTGCTAGCTTTGCTCTTGTTTCTCAAGATTGCTTTGTTTATTCGGGGGGCTTTTGTGGTTCACTATAAGTTTTAGGAATATTTGTTGTAGTACTATGAAATATGCCATTGGTATTTTGATAAGGATTGTATTAAATTTGCACATGGTTTTGGGTAGTATGATCATTTTAACAGTATTCTTCCAGTTTGCGAGCATATCTTTTAATTTATTTGCATCTTCAGCTTTTTTCATCAGTGTCATAGTTTTCATCTCTTTGGTTAAATTTACTCCTAGGTATTTAATTTTTTCATGAAATTACAAGTAGAATTGTGTTCTTGATTTCTTTTTTCTGCTAATTGGCTATTAATGTATATCAACACAAGAGATTTCTGTATATTAATTTTGTATCCTATAGCTTTACTGAATTCATTTATTAGTTCTAATAGTTTTAAAAGATTTTTATCTATTGATTTGAATAAAACTATTATGGATTCAAGGAAATTATTTTCTTTTTAGGTCAATTTAGGAGGACATGCTTTTCTGGGAATTTTATATCTTCACAGATTTTCGAATTTATTGGCATATGATCTTTTTAAAGTCTGTATGATCTGAAGTAATGTTCCTTTTTCATTCTTAGCATTGGGTTTTTTTAATACTTTTATTATTTCTTTTTTTTTAATTTTTTATTTTTTTTAAAGATTTTATTTATTTATTTGACAGACAGAGAACACAATTAGGCAGAGAGGCAGGCAGAGAGAGAGGAGAAAGCAGGCTCCCTGCTGAGCAGTGAGCCCGATGCAGGAATCGATCCCAGGACCCTGGGATCATGACCTGAGCCGAAGGCAGAGGCTTTAACCCACTGAGCCATCCAGGCGTCCTCTTTTCTTTTTTTTAATCAGTATCACCAGAGGATATTTTTATGATTATTAAAGATTCAAACTTGTTTCCGAGATTCCTCTCTATTGCTTTTATCTTTTATATTCTCTACATTATATTTTTTTCCTATATTTTTATGTTGTTTTTCTGAATCTCTGAGATGAATGCTTACGATTGTTGATTTTCTTTTTTTTTTTTTTTTCCCTGTTCTAATGTATGTATTTTAGGCTGCTCAACCTTCAGCCTTAGGTCTTCCCTTTGCACTGTGCCTTATAGTGTGTTCCTATAAGCTTTTGTCCCTCTCTCAAAAGTAGGAAGACTGCTGTTTCTCAGTGCTTTCCATCCTTCTGTGGATAGGGGATAGGGGCATTCTTTGTTGTACTGATTAAGACCTAGTCTTAGGCAAACATTTTGTCAATGGGTATTGAACTTGTCCCAACCCCAGATTTAGGACTGTACCCTGCATGTACTCTTCTTTTTCCCCAGAGAAGGGTGTGTGTGTGTGTTTAGCTCCCTTAACCTATTGCAGTGAATTTTCATAAGGTCCCTCTAGGTGATTACATTTGTTGCCATTTCTCCACTTTTTTTTTTAAGATTTTACTTATTTATTTGAGAGAGAGAACATGAGAGGGGAGAGATCAGAGGGAGAAGCAGACTCCCTGCTGAGCAGGGAGCCTGATGTGGGACTCGATCCAAGGACTCCAGGATCATGACCTGAGCCAAAGGCAGTTGGGTAACCAACTGAGCTACCCACGTGCCCCCTTCCACTCTTTTAAGACTTTTCTTCTCCCATGCATAAATGAGGGGAAGGGTCTGGTCAGAATCTGTGCCTTTTCTAAAAGTGGTTACTCTTAGACATGAATAGGCCTGTCCCTTATAAGAGGCTCCCTCATGACTCTCATTGTTGTTGTTGTTTTGAGAGAAGAGCCTGGGTACTGGTATAAATTTCCCTTGTGTCTGTGGTTCCCAACCATTCTATTCTCTTGCTATGCCACAGTTAACCTGTATACAGCAATTTGTTAAGACTTTCAACTGAGTTCTTCCAGACATTCTTTGGTATCTACTCCAGGTAAGCAAGTGATTGCATTCTGTCTGTCTTTGGACATGGCCCCTACCTGCCTTATATTTCATGTTAGTTAGTTCGTCTTTGACTTCAGCCCTCTCTTGAGATCAAGAAAAGTTGCATGTTTGTAGATTGTTGAATATGTTGTTGTAAGGGTAGCAGCAGTGCTCTTTCTTTCTTTCTACTTTCTGTGTGGAACCAGACTAAAGTCCTTAACTATCAAGAGGCAACAAGAATCTTGGTCCTAGAGATCAGGGCATTCTGTGATTTTTCTAGGTCAATAATAATCAAATGAGATAGGGTAGAGTCTATAATAGTCCAAAGAGGGAAGAGGTAGATGAATGGGCAGTGATGTTACTTCCCTGCAATTTTTTTCTGATTGCTTTATAGAAAGGTGATGTTATTTGGTCTGCTTTTTAAGAGAGACATACAACCATAGGAATTAGGTTAAATGCAAAAATGGCTGCTTTGGAGTCAGCTGTAACAAAAGGAAGGAAACAACCAAACAAAAATCATGAGTAGGAATGGTAAGCTGCTGTAAGACATTAAAATTTAATACTTCTTTCCACTTCATTCAATGGATTTTGAAGCCATTCTTCAATATTTTCTCAATTATATATTATGACAAAGTATTTTGGGAATGAAATTAAAGGACCATAAATCATGTAGAACAAATACTTAGAAGAATATTTAGAAGACTGCCATTCAATTATTAAATTGACTCTTTACTCTTTCAGGGTGATAAGTGGATAATAAAAGTAGAAGTCAAACTGAGTGAGAAGTAAATCCAACATAATCCAATTAATGGTAAATCCTCGATAGGTCTTTGTCATTGTTTAAGAAACTTAAAAGTCTCCCTTCCTAAGCTGTAATTCTTGTGCAAGAAGCAGTTGGGTTTTCATTAGAACACTGTGGCTAACAAAAACATTTACTACATTCATTTTACTAGCAAGTATTTTTGAACTTTAACGAGAGTAAATTAAAAAGATTGGCTCAGAGGGGTCTTTCTCTTTCTGTTGGTGCTTTGGTAACAAAGGACTAGTCTCCATTGTAGGACAGTTCTACCATCCTGTCCATAGTCTCACTCAGTAGACATATCTGAGAACTATATTGTGTGGATTCTGCTTTCCATGCATTCAAGAAAATATCAATTACACAGGTTTGTGGAGTGAAGGGAAAAGCATATGTCCTCTGTTACACCCCTTGTCCACCAAAGTTTTATGTTTCTGAAGGGAGCCAGTATGCCCCTGCTTTGTAGTTTGGGTAGTTTTAATATAAAAAATAGAACCATTGTCTAAAATAAATTATAATACTTCACCAACAGAAAATTAGATAGCATGATAGATTCATCTGTGTAGCTTTGTTAATTTTTTTTTTTCTGTGCTCCACATTTTTCCATTGTTTTTTTCTTCTTTCTTTGAAGGAGGTGGAGTTCAGATATCTGTCTGTCTGCCTTTGCACAGTGTCACTGCATCTATTTATCTTTACACAAGCTTATTATGGTTTATTCTCCAAGTATAAAAATGTGTTTAAGCTGATTATTTTTCTATGCCTGACAACCATCAGTAAACTCAAGGTTGCTATCCAGCAACTGGAAGCAGTTGGCAGGCCCCTCGGTATCAGGAGTTAGCAGACTGTGGTCAATAGGCCACATCCAGCCCACCACTCATTTTTGTATACTCAGGAGCCACGGACAGCTTTTACATTTGTTGAATGATTTTTTAAAATTTAATTGATTTATATTATGAACATATACTGGATTATTTGTGCCAGGGGTACAGGCCTGCGATTCACCACGCTTACACCAAACACAGCGCTCACCACAGCGCATACCCATCGTGCGGAATGACCTCTTTAAAAATCAAAAGAGGAGTAATATACATGACACATGAAAATGATATGACATTTAGGTTTCGGTGGTGACAGATGAACTTTTATTGAAACACAGCCACACTCATTTAGTTTTGGAATTATTCTTGGCTGCTTTCTGCTACAGTGGCAGAGTTGAGTAGTTGCTGGGGAACTATATGACCCACAAAGCCCAAAATATTTTTTATCTACCAGTTTACAGGAAAGCTTTGTTGACCACTGCTGTATATGAAGTTTCTAGATTGCTCAGGATCTGGATTATTTCAAAGAGAAAGAAGTGTGTTAAACAGTAGATGATGTAGAGGAGTGGATATTGTCATCATTTTCATAGAGTTCATGGCTTCCTACAATATAATGGGTATTTACAAAATAATGCATTTGACATTTATGGTTATATGCAGCTAATACTAATACCTCCCCAAGACACACACACAGTTGGGGGGTTTAATCATTTAATTATTTCATGTGAAGAACAGTTTTAAAATAATGAAAATGATTGCGACACCTGGGCAGCACCGTGGTTAAGCGTCTGACTCTCAGGTTCAGTTCAGGTCATGATCTGAAGGTTGTGAGATGGAGCCCCACATCGGGTTCTGTGCTCAGCACAGAGCTTGAGTCTGTCTTGCTCTCCCTCCGCCCCTCCCCCTCCTCTCTCTCTCTCTAAGAAATAAATTTTTAAAATCTTACAATAAGATAATGACTGTGTGGATTGTGTGGATCAAGCCACACACAGAAATCAGTACTGTTTTTCTTTTCTCACAACCTATCAATGTTTGGTGGATCCTGTGTTCCAGTGAGTCATTTTTTTTTTAAGATTTTTTATTTATTTATTAGAGAGACAGAGAGAGATCACAAGTAGGCAGAGAGGCAGGCAGAGAGAGAGGGAGAAACAGACTCCCTGCTGAGTGAGAAGCCCGATGTGGGGCTCGATCTGAGATTAGATATTAGTAGGTTAATGTGGACATTATTTCACTGTTATATTTTTTTAAAGGTTTTATTTATTTATTTGTCAGAGAGACAGAGAGAGCACAGGCAGGCAGAGAGGCAGGCAGAGGCAGAGGGAGAAGCAGGCTCCCTGCCGAGCAAGGAGCCCGATGTGGGACTCGATCCCAGGACGCTGGGATCATGACCTGAGCGGAAGGTAGCCACTTAACCGACTGAGCCACCCAGGCATCCCTATTGTTTCACTGTTAAACATTAGTTCTAACTTTTTCACAGAATCAGTTTTTTATTTTCCCCAATCTCAGTTACAGTAAACTGATGTTTCCTCATGCACAGTTTTCATAACGTTCATAATATAAACGAGCATAATAATTTGGAATGTCTAAATGACAGAAGGATAATAAAGGATGTCTAAATAATAGAAGTTTGTGGGGCTAAATGATTAATACAGATAGAATACCATTTGCTCTTCCCAAAGTGTTTTAATTTGATTGCCAAAAAGTGTGTGATGTCATGTAAACATGATATATTTTCTAGGGCTAGCAAAAGAGGGAGAATTGTATGTCAAAGACGAACAGAAAGCAGAGGTAAATGTTCTCAAATATGGATAAAATCAGGGAAAATTGTATTGGCCAAAAGGAATTCTTACAATGTTCTAAATATTAAGACAACGAGGAAGCATTATTGATGTTTTATGTACCATCCAGGGTTCTTATTCTTAAAATTAACTCAGGAAAAGAAACAATGAAGATTACTGAAATTATTTTGAAAAATATATGTATATTAAAAAAAGAAAAAGTAGAGTCATTGGGTGCCTGGGTGGCTCAGTGGGTTAAGCCTCTGCCTTTGGCTCAGGTCATGATCTCAGGGTCCTGGGATCAAGCCCCGCATCGGGCTCTCTGCTCAGCAGACCGCCTGCTTCCTCCTCTCTCTCTGCTACTTCTCTGCCTACTTGTGATCTCTCTCTCTCTCTCTCATCAGATAAATAAATAATCTAAAAACGTAAAAATAAAAAAAAAATAAGAGTCATGACTGTAAAAAGACATAAAACTTGATTTTGATCACATCCATGCCTAAACCTTCCCGGGGATTTTGTTTGTTTGTTTGTTTGTTTTGGTCTCCCCTCCAGACCCCGCATTGTTTAAATCACTTTCAGTTTCACTTTAATAAACCTTTTCAAATGCTTTTATTGCCAGGTACAGTGTTAGACTTTGAGCAGGGTACAAAGTGGATGAATGCATAGACCTAGTTCTGAAGGTAACCAAAGTCCAACAATTGATGTTGAATGTAGATGATAACTACATGGCAAAATATGTGCCAGGTAAGGTCATGAGAGAAAGTATTTAAAGTGATAGTTTGGGGATGCCTGGGTGGCTCAGTTGGTTAAGCCTCTGCCTTCGGCTCAGGTCATGATCCCAGCGTTCTGGGATCGAGTCCCACTTCAGGCTCCTTGCTCAGCGGGGAGCCTGCTTCTCCCTCTGCCTCTGCCTGCGTCTCTGCCTGCCTGTGCTCTCTCTCTGATAAATAAATAAAATCTTTAAAAAAAATAACAAAGTGATAGTTTGCAGGGCGCCTGAGTGGCTCAGTGGGTTAAGTGTCTGCCTTGGACTCAGGTCATCATCTCAGGGTCCTGGGATCAATCCACCCAACATCAGGTCCCCTGCTCAGCGGAAAGCCTGCTTCTCCCTCTCCCTCTGCCTCTACCCCCAGCTTGTGTACTGTCTGTATCTCTCTCTTTCTGTCAAATAAATAAATAAAATCTTAAAAATATAAAAAATAAAGTATTAGTCTGCAGTCTGATTAAAGAGAAAACCTTGAATGCTATCTTTATAGTTAGAAATTTATTCTGGATGCCTTAAAAACTTTTGAGCACAAGGCAATTATTCTTTGGGTTGTGCTTAAATGCCACAGAGGAAAAAAAAAGGAGCAAAGTTGCCTTTTGTTTTATTTCTTTTGTTTCATTTTATTTTTCCTCCTTTCAACCACTATTCTCATCGATGCTAAGAAGTAGGGAGAAAAAAGATCAAATTAATAGTATTGACTATTATATATCCAATGCAATTTTGAGACCATTATTTAATTTCCTTATGGAATTGTTTTATTGTTGTTCTTGTTGTTAGAGACAGATTTTCCAGTAAACATCACAAACTGGAATTATTTGAAGTCAGTGTTACAGGGATTTAATAAAAATAGAAATAACAATGATTTACATAACTTTTACACTTCAGTTTATTTAGTAACCTAATTAATTCCATGAGTTTACTCCATATTTTGTTCTTGATTTTCTGTAACTTTCTCCACCTCAGTGTGGACCTAGGCTTCTTAACCTTTCTATGAAACATAACAAACATAATATATAATTTCTAGATCACATATCTATATTTCTATACTTCACATTTATATTTTAGTATTTGGGAACATGTTATAGGCAAGTTTGCACACAGCCTCTTCACAAGGCTAAATGTATCCAAAGGCAGAGAAAAATCTTTATTTATTCAACTTACCCTGTTTTAGTCAATTTTGTGGACTTCATAAACTCTTCATATGGATAGGCTGTTTTCTTCTTAATTTCCAAATTGGTTCAGTTTTTTTTTTTTTTCTGCAATGAAAATCTCACAGGGAATAATAACCCCTTAATTTTTTTATCTTTAGCATTTTTAACAAAGCCTGAAGTAATCTGGAAGAAATGGTGGTTAGTACTTTTTGTATTAGAGTTTTATCAGAAAGCAGAACTAGTATGGGAATTATGGAAAAATGGACTCATTATGACACCTGAGGCAATTGTGGAAGAAGCTGAGGAATTAGCCAGAGTCTGGAAGGAAGGAGAGCTGGACACAGAGCAAGGGAGAGCAAGGACAAACTGGACCCACCACCCCCTTTGCACCTACCTCCACCACACCCAACCATAGTGGCATTCAAAGTGCAATGACCACTGTTTAATTTCCAGTTTCCGAATCTAGGATTTCTCTTTTGCCTAACTTTAACCAGGAATTCTACAGGAAAAGGGATTCTGAGAGACAGTTTTCAGCTTAGCTAGGTTGACGTAATACACAACTACAGCTATTTTAAAAATCATTTACGTATTTATTCATTTAACCTACAGTTATTTAATATGCACTTATTACTTGCCAGGCTCCTTGTTAATTATTGAAGATAAAACTATAAAAAAGAATGCCCCCCTCCTCAAAATTCAATTTTTTTTACAGGACAAAAATACAAGAAGCAATTAGAATAAATTGTAAGAAGAAGTACAGGTAAAAGATGAGAGGGAATACTTGAGGTCCTTTATTTATTTATTATTTAAGATTTTATTTTGAAAGAGAGAGAGAGAGCACAAGAGCAGGGGGGAGGGGTAGGAGGAGAGGGAGAAGCAGACTCCCCACTGAGCAGAGAGCCTGGTTCAGGCTCTAACCCAAGACCCGGAGGTCATGACCTGAGAATGAAGGCAGACACTAAATTGACTGAGCCACCCAGGTGCCCCATTTGAGGTCCTCTAAAAGAGTGCACCAGTGAAGCCTTCCCAGGCAAAGATTCATCAAGATGGATACCTGCTGGCGGGGCACATATGATGGGTGGGGAGAGAAGTAGAGGAAGGAAAGCAGCACAAAATGCCCCAGAACCAGAGAGATGATAATATTTGGGAGAACCGAAAAAAGTTCAGGGTAACTAGAATGTTGAATTCTCAAAAGAAATTGGTAATTTGTGGTGGACAAATTACTGTTCCATTGGTAAATTGTGATACACGTATTTAGTTTTTTTCCTCCTCCCATACTCATCTCAGTAGTAACTCATTTACCCGAGAACTGTCACTTTAAGACTTCTGATGCTAGTTAGGGGAGTGTTTAATTGCTATTATTGTCTGACAGCAGATGTGGCAGAAATATGTAAGTCAGATAGAAACTGCGTTTCATCCTAAAATCTCAATTTAAATTTGTCTAGAGAGAATATAAACAAGAACATGTGTCTTAGCAAGCTTTTTTCTCTCTCTCCATACCCTTCTAACAGCAAGTCCTTTCCTTCTGGGTGGTCACTGTTGTGGTCTTTGTTTTTATACAAAGAAAAATATAGGAGGACTCTACTGTAAGCCAAACTACAGTGGAACTTTGCTCAGAATTACACTGCTAACCACAATCATGCATTCCTTCCTGTGGTTGTTATCAGCATGGTTAATCTCCAAACACAATGATACGTGGCACTACTCAAAACTCAAAAATTGACGTATTTCTATGGAGGTGGAAAAAGAGAATATTTCACCTTAGATTCAAATAGCCACACGGTAAATTCCAAAAGGTTTGCTCAATAAAGTAGGTAACTGCACAATGTATACCAAGAAAAGCGCAAATTTTCCTCTTTCTTATCTGCAGTAATCAACAAAGAAAACAATTCAACAATGAATGTAAAATCATTAGACAAATTAGACAAAAATATGCAGGTCTGAATTATGTAGTAAGTTTCAGTCAAAGTGCCAGCAGGTGTTTTGTGCAATTTTAAAGGCAATTTCAATTTTTTTTGTTTGTTGTTTTTTAAAGATTTATTTTTTGAGAGACAGAGCATGTGCATGCATGGGGGGTGGGGCAGAGGGAGAGGGAGAGAAGCAGATTCCCCAGTGCTGAGCAGAGCTGACTTGGGGCTCTTTTTCATGACCCAAGTTCATGACCTGAGCCAAAATCAAGAGTCAGAGACCTAACTGACTGAGCCACCCAGATGCCCCGCAATGTTTGTTTTAAGTGATAGTTGTAGCCTATGTTAGCAGAGCATAGGATCTTGTATAGTAAAATGAATCATGAATCTACAAATACCAAATCGATGTGATACTGGTACAGAAATAGATAAGAAGATTAATGGAGGTGACTAGAAAATAGAAAATAGAAACACCAGTTTCGGTGTTTGAATGTGCAAATTTATATGCATCAGGGATTCAAATATAATAAAAGTAGCATTTTAAATCAATGGATGAATACTTATTTCATAAATAGCCCTGGATATTAATCTGTAACAGAATAGGCATCTATTACATTTGATACAACTCTGACAAACTCAGGGTAAATCTTAAAAATTGAAAGCATAATTTCCTTTCCTGCAAGTTGGTGGACTAAAATAACATGGAAAACTTCATATGAAGTTAATATATGTGTAATATTTAATGTTCTCCCTACACCTGGAATTTATATATTTCTATATATAGATTATATATTTATATATAAATATGTATTTATATATAAATGTATAATTTCTATATGCTTATATAGAAATTATACATTTATATATATTTATTTCTCTGACAAAGATGAATGCAGGGCAATTAAAAGAAAATGATAATTAACTAGTGAAACAAACAAAACACCTAGAGTCTCTTTTGAAAGAGGAGAATTAATTGTGTTTGATAAATAGTAAATAGAAATATTCAATTCTTCAAAATAATGAAAGTTATCTGAATATAGAGAAGTTAAGTCATGAAAAGTTGTAAGAAGGATACAACTGAATATCAAAAATAATACTAACCCAGTTATCACCCTTATCACATTATTCAGGGTTTATGGAAATACAACATGACTCATATTTGCTTAAACCTAAAATTTGCCCTTTTAAACACACATACACACAGTTTTAACAGGTTTGATTCCCCACTTAGAGTCTTAAATCAGGGAGTTAAGTTAACAATGGTGGCAGGGTAAAAAAAATCAAAAAACAATAAAGTGATGACTCCACAGCAGTTTACAAAGTAAAATTTGATGAGCTCTGGCTAAATTTCAGTTGCTTAAACTTCAAACACAAAACATTATATCTAGCATGGAATATATTCCATATCCAGGCTCTGTGTGTGTGTGTGTATGTATGTGTGTGTAAATATCACACACATACATTATAAAATACATAATATGCATAAATAAATGTATATACATATATATATATATAAAATATCCATAAATATATATTCTGGGTGTAGTGAGAACAGAAAAACCAAAAAGTTGATCTTCCGAATAAAATCACAAGGAAGAAAGATATTTAAAGTCAATAATATACTTCCCATTTTGCCTGGGACAGTCCTATTGTCCCAAGGGTAATTGGATTCCTAAACATTTCTTGGTTTGGATGACTCCAGTAATTATAAACAGGAACTAGAAGCTCGTGAACTATTAATGCACCTGGTCCAGGCGTCGGGGGGTGGAGTATGGTAGGAATGGAGTTTGTAATTTCCATGTCAGTAAGCTAGAGCGTAAGTTTAATGCTCATATGGAAACAGGAAGTGGAGTTTGGAGCCCACCTGAGGAACAGAGTTGGGGCCCTTGAAGTCCACTGTGGTAAATAATACACTGCTGGGATTCCCTTTCAGGAATAAAGTACTTCTTACCCCAGTTGTGAGGAATAACTGGCAAATGGTCCCTTGTTGCCACCCCGCTTTAGAAATTATTTCAGCTAAAGAGAGCTGTCTCATTAAGGTCACACCCCTTTCTTAGGGCAGCCAATATCCAATGACTAACAGGGGTATAAATGCCTGACCATCTTTCCTTGGTGGGAAACAACCAGAGAGGACCATCCCAACTCCAAAGGCACACATGGGGTGAGCAGAGGCATTTAATATAACTGCCTTACAGCTCACCTCCTTCCACCATCCAGTGGTATTTCCTTCCTTTTCCTTTCACCAGGGTTCACCTCAAGAACACTTCCTAACAAATAGCTTGAACTCTAATAGCTAGAACTCAGTCTTTTTTTTCTAGAGAACTCAATCTGTGACCTGTGAAAGAATGATCTAGAGATAATCTGGTGAAAGAGTGACCTATAGATAATCTGCCCCATGGCACCCCAAGGCTGTCTGTCTTTCCCCAGATTCTGGGCAGGAGGGCAAGAAAGGACCATCCGACAAAACTAAGTGCTGGATATGTGGCCTTGCTGTGCTGAGGGTCCACATTTGCTCTTTCTATGTTCAGGAAGCCTCATGCTGAAAAATTATGAAACCTATCTTTAATCGGAGCTAGCACCTCACTTCACTGCCATAAAAAGGAATGCTAAACCTCTCTCAAGGGTAGTAACACCACCCAGACTGGAAATGATTCCCCTAGCAAAAAAAGAGGAAATGTTAGCTACTAAGGATGAGCTCACAATAAAAATTTTCAAAACAAATCAAGAAAATTCACTGTGGATTAATTGGCAGACATAAATATGCTGAGGCAGTAGTTTCAAGAATTTTCAAGATAATTAGATTGGAAATTTTAAATCAGTATTTTTAAATGAATAGATTTTAAAATAAAACAATTAGGTTTTTAAAAACAAGATGCTATGAAATATTAACTTACAATTGTAAAAGAACTAATGTGAACTTCAAAAATGAAATAAAAACATTATAATTAAAGGAGAAAAAAATCTCGATGGACATATTAAAGAAACCAAAGAGAAAATTAGTAATTTGGAATATAGAATTGGAAAAATTACCCCAAGTGCTGTACAGAGGTATAAAACTGGAAAATTATGAAAGAGGTTATGACACACGGAGAGTATAATGAGATGGTGCAAGACATCAACTCTAAGTTTCAGAAGGACAAAACAGAGAGAACGGCAGTGGGGCAATCCTGGCAAAACAATAGCTGAAAATTTTTTTGAAAAATGAAAGGCGAGAATCTCTAGACATGAGAAGCACAGTGCTTTAACAGCAGGATAGATAAAAATTAGCCATCACCTGGGCACAACTTAGTGAAAAGATGTAACACTGAAGACAAAGAGAAAACCTTCAAAACAACTGTAGAAAAAAACTCAGGCAGCCTGCAAAGGAAAAACGATTAGGCTAAGACGGTAAAATGTCTGCAATAGTGTAAAATGTCAACAACAAAAGATATCAAAAGACAACGAAAAAATGCACTCAACTTCCATAAGGTTAATAAATGTTTCACTAGAATTCTAGACTCAGCTAAACTGTTGTTTAAGTATAAGATTGTACTTACACAGATGGAGAATATATACAGGAAATGACTTGTTCATTTTTCCATGCTTAAGATAATTGAATTTTATCCCCTCTACATAGTTACAAAAAGAAATCATTGGCGATGGCCAAAGACTAGTTTTGTAACACTTGTGGGGTTTTTGTAGCTCATATGTCACTTTAACATTTTTGTGTAGCCTTCAGACATACACCCACCCACCTCCTAAACCCCCACTCCCCCTACACAGCCTGAACAGGAATATTATTTCACGCTAGAAATGATGTTTTGTGTTTGAAGTCTAAGCAACTGAAATTTTGCCAGATCTCATCAAATTTTGCTTTGTAAATTGCTGTGAAGCCATCGCTTTATTGTTTTTTTTAACCCTGACGCCATCGAATCAGCAATAACCAAACTTGAATAATGACACAGAAGATTCTAAAACATAGCTTTTAAAAAGCACCGAGGGTTCCACAGATGTTCTCAAGTGGTTTTGTGATGCACCTGAGAAGTAAGAAGGCCTCAGCTACCAGTAACTTTATCTGTTGAGTGTAAATGGCAGTGCTTTTCAAAGGTGGAGAGTAGATGGGTAATGTCTATAGAGTCCATTGAAGGAAACATTTAAGGTTTTTGCACTTTTCTTAGAAATAATGATATATACATCTTGTTAAGCATTTACTAGGTGCCTTACATTTTATTTCCACTTAAGAATGATTTCATCCAGTGCACTATGATATGTGGGCATTACTATCCTATTTTACTGGTGCAGAAACTGCGGCTTAGTGAGTCTGCTACAGAATTGTACTGAGAGTGACATAGCTTATTAGTAGCTCTCTTTGATTTACATTATTGTATAACAAATCACGATCATCTTGGTGGCTTGAAACCATTCCCATTCATTATCTCAAAGTCCCGTGGGTCAGAAGTACAAGTACAGGTAAGCTCAGTCTCCTGCTCAGAGTCTTGCCAAACTGAAATCAAGATACTAACTGGGGCTGCGGTTCTTATCTGAGGCTTGGAGACCTCTTCTGAGCTCATTTGTTATTGACATGATTTATTTTCTTGTGACTGTGACGTAGGTCCCTGTCTTCTTGCTGCCTCTTGGTGGGGTCCACTCTTAGCATCTAGGGGTTGCCCTTAGTCCCCTTCCAGTGAATTCTCATGGGAAGTTCAGTATTAGTCTTTGTTTTCTTCCAGCCTAGCAGGAGCTGATTGCTCTGACTTCTAAATACCTCTACAGACTTCTGGGCTGGAGGCTTATCGGATGGAAGGTAATCACTGAATGACAGCCCCATCACCACTTGCCATAACATTTAACCTAAAAATGAGTAAATATCTCATCATATTCATATGCACAGGTTCCACCCACATTTGAAGGGAGGTGACATAGGGTATGTATAGCAGGGGGCAGAAGTTGTGGAGGCCTTCTCACAATTCTGCTTACCTTGCTCTGCCCTTCCTAATGCAAAATACATTCACTCCCCTTCCAAGTTCCCCCAAAGACTTCCCATTACATCATAAGCTGTAGTCCAAAATCTCATCATGTAATTATAAATTTCATAATTTCATCAGGTGCAATCCAAAATTGTATCTAAATTTCCTTAGCTTAAAGTAAAAAAAAAAAAAAAGTCCCACCATCTAAATTATCTTAATGAAATGCAGATGAAAACCTACTGTAATCTATAAATCTAACTTCTGCGGCAGAATTCTTCTCCATCTGTGGACCTATAAAAGTAAAGAAAAAGGTTAATTGCCCACAACATTCCCTACATGCAATGGCAAGACAGGCATTTAGGATAGTAGCTATAAACATTTTCGTTCAAAAAATGGAAATGGGGGATGCCCGGGTGGCTCAGTTGGTTAAGCGGCTGCCTTCGGCTCTGGTCATGATCCCAGCGTCCTGGGATCGAGTCCCACATCAGGCTCCTTGCTCAGCAGGGAGCCTGCTTCTCCCTCTGCCTCTGCCTGCCTCTCTGTCTGCCTGTACTTGCTCCTGCTCTCTCTCTGACAAATAAATAAATTTTAAAAAAATGGAAATGGGAGGTAAAAAAGAGGCACTGGTCCAAAGCAGTTCTATAATCCATCCAGCAAATGGGAGTTTCTTGATTAATTTGTAAAGATTATGAATAATTCTCTATGGCTCTTGGTTCTACCCTCCGAGTTCTTGATTTTACCCTTGGAGTCATTCTTCCTTTTTTATGAAAAGTAGGACACATTTGCAGGTGAGTAATTTATCAACCTGCTTCTTGCTGTTGAATGGGGGAAGTGGTGTCCGACAAAGTCCTTTCATCTGTACTTCTTCTGTCCTTTTCAGGCCAAGTTTCAGATGTCTCCACTGTTATAATTTTTTCAGAGATTCTGTGTGCCTTCCATGGATTTCCGTGGCATTAACTCTGTTAGACAAAAGGCATACCCACAGATCTTTTTGAGATAATCCTTCATTTGTTTTGACTCCTCTTGCAGAAGCCCTCTGGTTTGGTTGAGATGTGTGAAATTAGATTTCCTAATTTCCTGAAATGGCCTTTGTATGACTGGATACTCTGACATTTTACTGGAAGCAGCAAGTAGAACCCAGGCAGCATCTTCACTGTTTTACTTAGAAATCTCAGCTATATGTCCAAGAAACCTGAGTTTTTCACATCATTGGACACAGCTTTGCTAAGCATTCTGCCATGACAAGAATCCCTCTTCCTCTTTCTAAGATAAGGTACATACAAAAACTAGTATTTCTGTACTTCCAAACCTCTGCTCTAAAGGTGTGTACCCTTTCACACTTTTTATCTGCTACTAGAAATATATACAAACACATGCAGACATACTTAAAGTTCATTTTATCTTTTCTTTCAAAAACATATTTCTCTGAAATCGAGGTGTTAGCCAGGTACATCCTCACCTGGAGGCTCAAGTGAGGACATGTTTACTTCCAACCTCCCTCGGGTTGTTTGCAGGATTCAGTTCCTTCAGTTTTGAGAGTAGGATGGGAGTCGTCTTACTATCTGTCAGTTGGGGACCACTGTCAGATCCTAGAGTCTGCTTTCTGGTCCTTGCCACATGGCCTCTTACCATAGGATCTCTCACTCTTCCACTCTTTCTGACTCTAGAAGTGGTCCTGTCGTTTTCTTTTTAAGGGCTCAGCTAATTAGGTCAGATCTACCTTGATTTTCTCCATTTTGATGAACTCAAAGTCAACTGATCAATATCTGGTTATAATATAGGTTCTATCTATATTCAATGAAAGTGGAATACAACCAGGGGATAGGGATCATGAGGGTCATTCAGAATTCTGCCTGTCACAGTGACATAGCTATAACCAACATCCAGACCTCTTCTGGTCTCAAGTTTCTTCCTTTGGTGTGCTATACCACCATCTTCTAGACTTATTTTGAAACATATTTCTTAATTTAATATGTTAAAGCCAGCATAGATGTGCATGCTTTTTCAAAGTATTAGGAACAGACCAAATTTATTTACCTCTCACCAGTGAAAAGATAAATCCACATTTCTTCAGAAATATAGGTGTTTGGTACCAAAACATTTTAGATGTATAAACATTCATTAAATTAGTGAATGATACAATTAATATAACTATTTTTCCTCTTGTCCAATCAGTTCTATCAGATAAAAATCTATTATGTGTTCTCAACCAATGAAAACTAGCTTCACACATCACTGTGCATCTTCTCAGCTTATATTATTAGTTAGAAGTATATTCAACTTAGTAATAAGTAGTAGAGCATAAGACAGATTTTTTTAATCTCCCTTCAGTAACAGATATATAGGCCCTCCAGTGCTGAGGACTCATGCTCATTCATGTTTTTGCTCAGCCATCCTAAATTCATGTCTTCCTCTATGTTCTCTAAGGTGGCTCCACTGGCTCCTCCCACAATTCCCGATAATGTAGACAGGGAGAAGGACAATGAAGGCATTGACATTTGTATTTAAGAAAATAACTATTTATAAGATGTTGCTTCCTCTCACATCCCATTTTTATAGAATCTAGTCAAATGGCAATTCTTAGCTGCAGAAGACTCTAAGAAATTTAGTTTTTGCTGAACAGTGATAGATCTAGCCCAAACTTTTATTAATATAGAAAAGAGGGAAAATGGAGATCAGAGGACCATTAGCAATGATTGCCTCATGTTTTTAATTACTAGTGGTGGTTGGCCAGTACTTAAAGTTGTTATGACCATTTTTGACCTATCATTTCTAGCTGATCAAAAGTAGGCAAATTATAGGGAAGAAAAATCACATGAGTTATGAAAATCTAAGGCCTTACTGGTTTAGGACAGAGAAGCACCCTAAGGCACCAACCAAATAAACAGATGGTAAGGATCCATGGTCAATAAGAAATTAGTGGAAATTCTTTGCATTATGAAAGACAATATGAACATGAATGGGACCTAAAGAAAAGTGACCAAAATTGTCAAGAGTTACCAGAAAAGAGTGTGGTTCAGGCACAAGACTGCTTCTGGGGATATGAAGAAAGGAGGATATGATTGACCACATAAGGACACGGGAACAGGTATTGTTAATTTTATTTAACTCTGATTCAGATTATGATTCCATTTTAGAAAAATCATCTCTGATGCTAAGTAGAATAGTGACCCTATGTCAAATCATTAAACTAAAATCCCACATATAATTACATTAATATTTGTCTGTAACCACATGAAAAATACAATTTCCTAACATGCACTACTTTCCTTGTAATTGTCACTAGGATGACTTAAGTGATATAATCACCAAATCAGCATAGCTCTGACACATATAAGGAGTGTAACCAGATATCGTTTAAATATCCTTAAGAATTGTGTCTTGGCTATACTCTACAAATATGACACAAATTCAGGATAGTATGAAGCAGGGAATAGATTCATTCAATCCTACTAAGTGGTAAAGTGACTAGGGAATGAGGCTATTGACTCAAACCAGACAGAAGAGAGTCTTTGTTAAAGTTTCTCAAATTGAAAGTCTTGGTGCTATTAGCCAACTCTATTCAGATGGTATGGGTTTGAATTCATGGCTGTCACGGTCATTTGAAAAGGTAGCCCAATGTGTTCCTTAGTAGAAAGGGGAAAATCCATCTGGATATTTGCAGCCCATTTTTAACCTTCATTCCACAGAAATGGTGAGCCCAATTTTCTTTTTTTTTCTTTGGTGGGCAATTTTCTTTCAAACTCTGAAAGTACTAGAGTTGTAAATATAGATGATAAGGTATAAATTATCATCATAGCCTTACTCTGCTTTTGTTAAATTTAGAAATGGAGATTTTTTTGGTAGTAATTTGGTCAATTACTTTTATTTGATATTTTAAGTATTTTAGTAAGGTAATTGGGAATAGTAGAGTGTTTAGCAGATTAGCTAATTAATTACGTATCTGAATCCAATTAAATGTGTAGCTGAGAATTCTTAGGACTTACAATTTCTAGATCAAAAGTTGTAAAATAATTTTTCATGTATTTAATGAGTCTTACATGTCACGATACTTCAGAACTTTATATATTAGGATTCCTAAAGTTATTTGAGTACTCTAGTAAATTACTGACTTGGAGTAATTAAATTAAAGTTGACCCTTGAACAACACAGTTTGAACTGTGTGGGTCTACCTACACTGGATTTTTTTCAATAAATATGGTACAGTCCTGTAAGTAAATGTATTTTCCTTATGACTTTCTTAATAACATTTTCTCTAAATTACATTTTTTGTGAGAATTTGGTATATAATCAACATAACATAAGGTGTTATGTTCTCTAAGGTGGCTCCACTGGCTCCTCCCACAATTCCCGATAATGTAGACAGGGAGAAGGACAATGAAGGCATTGACATTTGTATTTAAGAAAATAACTATTTATAAGATGTTGCTTCCTCTCACATCCCAAAGCAAAGTATGTGATAATTGTTTACATTATTGCTTCTGGTCAACTGTAGTTGGTCGTTAAGTTTTGTGGAAGTCAAAAGTTACAAGCAGATTTTCAGTTTTGTGTATTGGGGGTGGGTCAGGGCCCCATTTAACCATTGCATTATTCAAGGGTCAACTCAAAGGGCACCTGGGCGGCTCCATCAGCTAAACATCCATCCTTTGGTTTGGGCTCAGGTCGTGATCTCTGGGTCCTGTGATCGAGCCCTACATCGGGCTCCCTGCTCAGTGCAGAGTCTTCTTGAGATTCTTTCTCTCTCTCTCTTGCTCCCGCTGCCTCTCCTAGTCATGCTCTTTCTCTCTCTAAAATGATAAATAAACCTTTAAAAAAAAAAGGGTCAGGGCACCTGGGTGGCTCAGTGGGTTAAAGCTGCTGCCTTCGGCTCAGGTCATGATCCCAGGGTCGTGGGATCGAGCCCCGCATCGGGCTCTCTGCTCTGCAGACAGCCTGCTTCCTCCTCTCTCTCTGCCTGCCTCTCTGCCTACTTGTGATCTCTGTCTGTCAAATAAATAAATAAAATCTTTAAAAAAAAAAAAGGGTCAACTCAAAAGAGACTTAATATGTTAAATTTATACTTGAGCCATGGTTGATAGGGTTTCAAAGAATTAACCAAGTTTGTAAATGGTAGAGATTAAAAACTTTCCAGTGTTTTTACATGAGACTGATCACACATTAATCAGAAGTTCCCTTGAAAGATGTTGTAAAATTTACTCAATGTATGAAAAATACAGGATAAATTAAAATGTGAACTTAAAACCTTAAGTAAACAGATCTGTAAATTTGTGACTTTATCAAATTTAGTATTAATTTCAGGAATCCAAGGAGTTATAATTAATTTCTCTGGGCACAGAAGTTACCTTCAGGGTCACCAAAATTTTATACGATAAATATGCTTCTTAGAGGAAGCATAATAAAACTTTATATTTTTTAAAAACGAAGGTAATACTAATTTAAACAAAACGAAGGTACATATAAAGACTAAATAATCTTTCTGCATTTCCAAACACTCTCTTTCAGTGACATGTGTCCTTTCAAACATTTTTCCCTGCTAATATAAATATATACATATATATCTGTATACATGGTAAAAATTTGCCTTCTTTAAAAAAAAAACACATTTGGGGGCACCTGGGTGGCTCAGTGGCTTAAGCCTCTGCATTCTGCTCAGGTCATGATCTCAGGGTCCTGGGATCAAGCCCCACATCGGGCTCTTGGCTCAGCAAGAGCTTCCTCCTCTCTCTCTGCCTGCCTCTCTGCCTACTTGTGATCTCTGTCTGTCAAATAAATTAATAAAATCTTTAAAAAAAAAAACACATTTGTTTGGACAAAAATCTTAAAAAACCAATCCTCAAAAAAATTACAAATGGCCAAAAACTATGTAAAAAATGTTCAAAACACCTTTGTTTAAATAAATAATAAATTTAATAGATAATAAATTTAGTAAAATAATAAATAATCAAATAAATATGTACTAAGATAACTATATAATTTTCATAATTTAATTTTAGCAATTGTTTAATAAACACTCAGAAAAATCAGTGAAGTGAAATGAGCCCTCACATACATGGATAAAGGTTCTGGAAACAGGCAGACTCTGACAGATACTCTGGGGATATGTGTCCAAGAGCTTAGCGTATCCATGGTTTCTGGTCTAGTGATTCAGTTTCTAAATACTTGTGTACAAGGGTGATTGTCACAGTCACACTTACAAAAAATTTGAATAAATTAAATGTCCAAAGAAGGACTTATTAAAAAATAGTGTTTACATTTGGTGAACCATTAAAAACTGTGTTCTAAAGAAAAATGGCCTAGGGATATGCTTTGCATATAAAAGATATATGAACATGCTTCTAATTAAAATGAGTATATACTATAGAGATATACTTGCAAGGTGTAAATGAAAACAGGAAAGTATTATAACTTCAATATTTTAAGGTAGTAGAAGTGCAGATTCTTTTTTTTTTTTTTTTAAAGATGTTATATATTTGAGAGAGAGAGAACAAGAACAGAAGGGAGAGGCAGAGGAAGAAACAGGCTCTCCACGGAGCAAGAAGCCTGATGCAGGACTTGATCCTAGGACCCTGGATTCATGACCTGAGCTGAAAGCAAATGTTTAAGTGACTGAGCAACCTAGGCATCCCAGAATTACAGATTCTTAAATGTTTTCCTTATGCTTCTCTGTATATGCAGGTTTTCCTCAATGAGTATGCATTATCTTAATAATTAGAAATTAAAAGAAATTTAATATTTAATAATAAAAATAATGGATATTCAATGTCATGTATTCATCATATTGACTAATTTCTGATGAGGCCTCCTCCATGTGTAATGCACCATATTTACTGTCTTGCTAGTTGGCTCTGTTTAGGTGATGTATTTTCCAATAATCTAGTTAATCAGTTTGGAAAATAAAATTAGAACACATTCATTCAGATTCCAGCAAGTATTCTTTACCCTAGACTACATTGCAAAATAAAAAATAATTTGAAAATGAACTAAAAGAAGCACCAGAACACTACAAGTTTAAAAAAAAAAAAAATCAGTGCAAATACATTTGTACAAAAGTTTAAAATCTTGAGCTAGTGAGAATTGTGGAGGATATTTTTGAAAAACTGACCGTCCAAATAAAGCACGTTTGTCTGGGATGCAACTTTATAAACAAACTAGTTATATGAAGTGAGAAAGGCATGAGTGTTTGTTTGTTCGATATTATTCTTAACACGAACTATTCCAGGAAGTGATTTGAATTGCAGGTTAGGAGCCAACTGAGTCAACAAAACAAATAGGACAATTCGATGCCATTTGAGGATATTGGCATTTTATAAAGGAAATTGCCTTGTAGAGTAGATGGTGCTTCTGGCTTGCGTTGCATCTTTCTCCTCCCCTCTGGGTGGAGATCCTTGCCACCAGGTTCGAAGCACTCTCTTGCCAACTCTAACACCATGGAAATAATTTAAAAGGTGCACTGCAGGAAATGCTTCAAGGTCGTGGAGGCTTTTACGACTGTGTGAGATACAAGGGTATACTTGTACAGGTGACTCAGACAGGGAACATACAAATATATCCTGCTAATTTGGCAATTTTCACAATTATTTTAGGACCATTGCCAGAAGTTCATCAATCCGTGCTTCCATTTTCTCCACAATGGCAGGCTATACTGGTTGTCCAGCCTCTCCCTGAATGTTTATAGAACAAGAAAACTCTCAGTCTCTCCTGGGTTATTACCTTGAGGTCCTAGACAGCATAGGAGTACCTAAGTAAGTTTCAGGGATCAGATAACATCTAAATTATGTGTGAATTTTTGAAGACACAGGTTAGTTTCCATACTTATTCAAATTCCTGAAAGTGCCAGCAACCTCAAAAGAATTAAGAACCAGTGCAGAAATAGGCGATTCCATTTTCAAACAGCTCAAATAACTGAAAAGCCAAATCCAAAATGGTATTACAATGACAATTTCTACCAAGTTGTATAGATGTAAAACACTTGAAATTCAAATCTTAGTTCCATCACTTATTAGTTATATGATCTTGGGCAGTTTAGTTAACATCTCAAAGCATCAAGTTCTTCATCTATAAAGTGGAAATAATATCTAATTCACAGTATTTTAAGAATTAGAAAAGATAATCTATAGGCAATTTGCTAGAATAGCTATATTCTTTCCTTCTCCCCTACCTTCAGTTTTTAGTGGAGTGCGTATTTGTATGGTATTATATGAATTTAAAAAACTAAGGAATGCTTACTAAATTCTTGGGTCTTACATCATGTGCCTAAGTCTAAGCCCTGTAGACTGTCCTCCTCCTGCCCCCTTTACTCCTCTGCTTTTGCCACATTGCCTTTCTTGCTGTTCCTAGAACATCTCACACAAACTCCCATTTCAAGGCTTTTGATTGGCTGTTCACATTATCTGGATTGCTCCCTACTTCCTTCTATCTTTCCCCCAGTTAAAAAAAAAAAAGAAGAAGAAGAAAGAAAGTTATTTCCTCTCCTCCTTGTCTGTATTTTTCAGGTCAAGTCAGTCTAGCAAGATTGCAATACCTGTCCCCCTCACGCATAGGAGATAGTCCTGGAATATCCTGTAATGTTTAGAAATCAAGCTGTCAAAGAATCCTGAGATTGTACTGAGGACAGTTCCAGAATCAAAAGGAAGAATGATATGTAGATGAAACTTTTATTTCTGGCTATTACAGAGTGATCTGTATCAGACCATCTCTTCTACTGAGTATAGTTATAAAGGCAGAATACAAAAAAAAAGACTAATAAATAAACACAATGTTGTAAAAGTAATCAGTGAGCAACCAAAGCATCCAGCACTGGGACCCCACATGCCAGAAACAAATCTAGGAGAGCCAACTGCCTCTGCCGTTTTCCCTGTGAAATATTAGCCAGACTTCAGACACAGCACTGCAGTGACACAGAAAATGATGGCCTAATGCAAGAAATGAGCAAAGTACAACCCGAGTACAAGCCGAGTGTGGCTTCCTGTGCATCCATGCTCGTTGGTTTACATAGTGCCCATGGCTGTTTCTGCAGGACCATGGCAGAGTTTAGTTCTGCCAGGGACTGTCCAGCATGTGGAGCAGAATCATGTCCCTCTTACCTAGCTGGAAGGATAAATACTGGATTCTAGAGCTGCCAGTGAGAACAGGGCCCCAGAAAACACTGTGTTTCAGTCGAGACCTCTGAAAAGTTGTGCTCTCTGCTCTAAGGGAACACTTAAAATAGACACCTCTATGAAATGAACACCCAGCCTTGACTCTTCTCAATCCTTGATTAGATCAAAGTCATTGATGTGCATCAGTTCTTTCTGACAACTTGACAAAAGTAGGTCCTCTGAGGAAGAAAATAACTTTATCCAGAACTTCTACAGTTTTCTCTACTCAACATCTAACATTTAATCAGTAACTACCAGAAATGTCAAGAGATGGGGACAAATGACAGAAAAGCAAGAGAAAAAAAAGACAAATAATAGAAAGAGACCCTAAAGTGGTCAAGAAGTTACCAGGAGTATACTTTGAAGTAACTGGTTAATGTATAAAAGAAAATAGATGACAATATTGATAACTCGCCATAAAATCATAATGTAGGCAAAGATTGAAAATTCTAAAAGTGATAAATACAATTAATGACATTAAGAACGCAATAAAAAATATCTACACAAAAGCACTGAAAGAAAGAAGTATGGAAAATGCATAGCAGAATGCAAGAGACATGGGACCCAACGAAATAATCACCTAACGTGGCTGTCACAGGAGTCCTATACATAGGAGACAGAGAACAGGGTGGAAACAAAATTGGAAGAGATACTAACTGAGAGGTTTTTATTTAACTAAACTAATAATATCAAGTCACAAATTAAGGAAATCCTTTTAATCCTATTAAAAGGAATGAATGAAAAGAAGCCACACCTGTGTATCCTATAATTAAATCTGAAAACCCGAGACAAAGAGAAAAACTATAAAAATAGAGAGAAAGAAAAGAAAAAGGTACATTTTTCTCAATGAGGCTGCAATAAGACTGACAGCTGTTAATCAGACACTATAGAAACCAGATGAATCGGATCGAACTTCTAAGTATAATTAGCAAAAACTTAAGGCAATAGGAATATGTCATTAGGTATAAAATCAGCCAAATTCAGAATATGAAAACCAGCCAAATCCAGGATGCAAAAGGTCATGTGACCTGACTTCCTCATCCAGTACATAGAGGAGAGGAAGGGAAGAAGGGATAGAAGGGGGAAAAAAGAGAAAAAGAAGAGAAGGAAGACGAAGAAGGAATTATCTTGAAATGCATACTAATCAAATGCGTGTTGGAACCTTCCCTATAGTCCTGATTTCAATAAACTTAAAAAAAAAAACAGTTATGAACCAACTGGGGAATTTTAGTTGTGAAAATCCTATTTTGAATATTTTTTTAAAAACCCTTAATTATTAGAGACATAAACTGAACTATACAAACATTAGTAATAGGATATTTATTATCTCCTTTCATATAATTGAGTGGAAGTGTGGCTACATGGATGAGATAAGATTTACCATTTGATAATTTTTGAAGCTGGTCAATAGGATGTAGGAAATCAATTATACTGTTTTATCTATATTTGTGTTTTAGAATATTTCTATAATAAAAAGGCAGATTTTTAAAAGGAGAAAAACCATTATCTAAAAGCATTAACTACTTGAACAAAATGAGCTTATGATTCTTACCAAAAAAAGATACCTAAGTCTAGGTATCACAGAAATGTCTCTTTTTTGGGGGGTATGAATTATAAGCTCATTTTGTTCAACATTTTGTTATGATACCTAAGTCTAGGTATCATAAAATAATCCCAGAACTTCTTTTTTGAAAATCAAAGTAATAATTCTACGTTCCAAAGTTTCAGTCCCTTTATAGAGGGTCAGGATTTTTTCCTCTTAATTTTCTCTTTATTTCCAATCTGTGCTGTAAGAAACAGTTCAAGCCTTTCTTTGCGGAGGAGCAATGGAGACTGTACTTTGCACCCCAGTTGGGACAGGAGCAGGTCTTGCTGTGCACCTATACCAGCCCCTGCTGCTACTTGCGTGAATTAGCAAAAAGGCCCTTTTCTTGAGTGGAGGCCTCCGGTGTGGGTCCCGGCTACACATCAGCCTTTGCCGATTCCTCATTTGCGTGTCACTGTGCACTGAACGGATTAAGCCAGCTTTTGTGGCAGCCTTGGGATTCTGAAATCTTTTCTCCATTTTCCGGTTTCACTGGCAAGTAAAGCTGATTTTTTTCATGGAAAATTACTGATTTATTATTCCCTCCTCCTCCCACTGATTTTCTCTGCCTCCTTTCTTCACACATTGCTGGCACCGATTGCTTTTAAGTCTGTAGTCGATGACTCTCGTCTCCTTGTCGCACGAAATCCTTCCCTTCACATCCCCCAGGGCATGGCAACGGGGCCATTTCTTCCACAGACTTATAAGGGGCTAGCGAACAACCCAACCCACACGTCTGAAAAAAATTACACTTTTTTTGGAGATTTTATTTATTTATTTGACAGAGAGAGATCACAAGCAGACAGAGAGGCCGGCAGAGAGAGGAGGGGGGGCAGGCTCCCCGCTGAGCAGAGAGCCCGATGCGGGGCTCGATCCCACGACCCTGAGACCACGATCCGAGCCGAAGGCAGAGGCTTAAGGACTGAGCCACCCCGGTGCCCCCCAAACTGCAGTTTTTGTTTGGAGATACTTGCAGATTTGCCTGCCGCGTAAGCAGTGCCGCCGGACGCCCTGCACGGCAGACGACAGCCGTGCGCTGACATTGCCGCCACCCGCCCGGCTTGCTCAGGCTCCGTCCGTCTTACTCGCTCATCTCTGTCCCCGACGGTCGGTCGGTGCCGCCGGGCCGCGCCGGGGACCGAGTGTTCGCTCCGTATTTCCAGGCCGAGAGCCGGCGCTCGCGGCGTGCGGTAGGCGCTCGAACGTGCGGTAGGCGTCCGGCGTGCGGCAGGCGCCCGGCGTGCGTCAGCTGTGCCGTGCTCAGGGCTGGTGGGAGAGCACGCGCGCTTCATTGTCTCCGTTCCATTTTGCTCTGTATTTTAAAGACCGATTTATCCGAGGGCGACGCGGAGTGCGGGAGGGAAACCCTCCCGCAGACTCCCCGCGGAGGCGAGCCCAACGTGCGGCTCCCTCTCCCGGCCCTGAGTCACGAGTCAGAGCTCAGCGGCGGGGCCGCGCGACGCCCCGATTATTTCCATCTCAAGGACGGCAGTACTGAGGCCCGGGGAGGGGAGGTCGCGCGCCCGCGGCCCGGAGCAGCGGGGCGGAGGCTGCGAGCTGGGTCTGTGCCCTCCCCCTGCACCGCGGGTCCTGGCCGACTCCGCCGCGTGGTGGGCGCCCCTCACCGCCCCGGGAGGGCGCGGGCCTGAAAGGAGCCTGGGCGCGTCGGCCGGCTTCCCTGCCTCGTCTTCCCCCGGCCCCTACCGCTGCTTCCCGGGTCCCCGCGGCCGCCGCACAGCCGCGCCCCGTCGGCGTCACGTCGGCGTCACGTCGGCGTCAGGAGCGCAGACGCCCGCGCGGCCCCGGGGGAGCTGTCGGAACTGCGCATGTCCGCCCTCAGCGCTGCCTCCCGCCTCGACCCGGCGTCCGCGCGCTCCGCTGCCCCGCGCCGTCGCGCGCAGCTTGGCCGTGGCCCGCGGTTCCTCGCACCGCCGTGTGTCCGCAGTCTGGCGCCCGGCGCTTGTGCGCTGCTCGCGTACTCACTCGCTCGTGTGCAAGGCCGTAGGACTCCTCACTGAAGAGAGCCCGTGCGAAAGCCCAGCGTGCGCGACGCACTGAAGATAAGCTTTCCGGAATCCGCGAGCCTCGGAGCCCCAGGCTGTGCGGAGCGGAGCCTGAAAACAGTCGCGTCTCTGGCGCCGTCCCTCCGCCTTTCGCCTGCTCCTTGCACCCCGCGGACCCTCCCCCTCCTCTCCGCTTTTCTTTCTTTCTTTCTTTTTTGCTTTGATTCCTACCTTTTAGTCTTACCGGAAATTTTCTCCTTCCTCCCTTCTGCATTTGCATTTCCGTTTCATGCTTAAACTCTGAAATGTTTTTAAATAAAACAAAATTATGATAAATACATGTTTTTAAAAAGTTTTCTTAAGCAACCATCTCCTTCCCTCATTCCACTTTAACCCCATATTCTTCTCACCAGGGTCTCTGGCTGCTATTGGTAGTGCCACTGCATCCCTTGGGGCGTTTAATAATATGTTACCTTTCGTTGACATTTGCCGCTGCTCACAGTCCCTCTGTGCCATAACTCAGAGTCTCGTCCTTACTAATCTTTAGTAATAGTCTTATTTCTCCTTTGTATTCCCATAGCAAGTGGCACAGCATACCGTATCTATGGCCCGCCCAGTCGTTTTTGTTGAATGAGTAACTTCAGTATTTGCAGCATCACAGCCTGAGATAAAGAAATTATATATGTTCGGTGTTCAAGGGAGACAGCATCTAAATTCTGGGTAGCTCTAGAAATAAACGATTCTTCTTGACTTCATTTTTCTCTTAAAATCAATAATCCCCCGCATATCTATTAAAACAGACTTTCCGTTAGAAAAATGTCTCTCTTTGATCACACATACAGAGTTATTGCTAATGACTCTGTTAATGGAAATTCAATAGTTGAGCCTAGGTATGCCTATAAAATTGAATCTGGAGAAGAAACAAATAGAATAATAATAATATCTAAGCCTCACAGTGATTACACAGTGATTACATCGATGCCTATCGATGGGGTAGATGCAGGCTATGTTTGTGGGAGAAATAAATATATGTTGGTATAAATAAAAATCTAAAGAAAAAAGGGTTGATAAATTGCTGTTTTTCTTAAGTATGCTATGCCTATGACTTGGACCGCAAACTCCTGTCCATGCCGATTCTTTGTGACAGCCCTCTTCTGTAAGAATTTTATGTAAAATGTGTATTGCATAATTACCACATACAAAATTATATGCTTTTTATCTTTAGGGAGTATTATCATACCACGGTTTTTTCTTTAAAAAGATTTACGTATAGTCAAGCTCAAGAAGCCCCAGTGGGAGATACTAAGGAAGGGAGGAGCAAGATTCAGGTGATCCGAAGTATCTGCTATGGTTGATGAGTGAAGACGGCTGTTTTGAGTGAAAAACCATACCATTTTCTTTGTTTCAGGGAAGGTGACATAGAGGGAAATTATTTCATTATCTTCAGGACAGTTTTGCTATTGTTGATCTCGAAGAACTTAGCGGAGTGGTCTGAACAATAACAGTTTTAAGCGCTACTTCAAAAGAGCCTGCGATGAGAGGGAATTCTAAGCAAAAGAGATTCAGGCAATCTTGATATATTAAATAAAGAAAGCACTCGTATCTTTTTTATAATAGTTTAGGACTATAGGTTGTCCTGGACATTTGATCTTCAAGGAATCGATTTCATAAAGAGCAGAAAGGGTAGCCGACAAAAACGTGCCTGCACAGCCCTCGGTCTGGTTGGCGGGGAACTAGAGCAGGACTATCTGCAAGGGCTGAGGGGGAATTTATGAAGACTCACTGTTTATCCAGTAACTATGATGAAAGGTTTCGATAACGAGATTGTGCATTGATGCTCGGTAGCCTCGCCGCCCATTTGAGGTATTTTGTCTGATTCAGACATTTAGGTTTCATAGTTGAGGAGAAAGGATAATTGATGAGACCCTACAGGACAGGAGTGTAATTTAGGATAGAGGGAATGTAACAGGTGAAATGTCTAAATAACTCAAATTGCCAAGTCACGATAAAATAATAACTCATAGGCTTCCTTGGGCAGTACAGTAATGCGCAGCACACAGGCTCTGGAACCGACTGGCCATTCGCTGTTACAGGTAAGCGCTCAAGCTCTGGGTTCTGTTCTCCTCTGTGGAAAGTGGTAATACGATCAACTACTTCATGTAACTGATATGTGGCATGGGAGATATCTGTTACTTTGGCCCAGCATCCATTTTATCCTTCTAATCTGAAGATCCTGGAACCCTAATTTCCCTCTGGTAGCCACCCCCCGCCTCCCCTTTCAGCCTCTGCATTCATAAGAGGAAGCCTGTGATTTAACTTGGCCGGCTGTCCTCTCCTTACCTTGGCTCTGTGAATGGGTCAGAGATGTTTGATGTCCAGTCAGAGCAAAGGTGATGCAATGAGAACTTTTCTGGGATTATTGGAAGGAAGGGTCATTCCTTTCCCACTGGACTGGAACCTAGAAGAACATAAAGCTGAAGCTGCTGAAAGTCATCTGTCCATGAGGAGTGTAAGAACTAAAATAAAATAGGAGAGCACAGCCCAAAGAGCAGGGAATATTGCTTAAGCCCCCAAACCTAGCAGTTTCTGAAACAGGCTCTCCGCCTGTACTTGTAGTTACTTGAATGAACAAATTCCTTATTTTGGGGGTGCTGGAAAGGGGTTCAGCTTAAGCAGGTTTGAGTTGAGTTCTCTGACACCTGAAACATTAAGAATGTTAACCATTCAAATTATATATTATGTATATATATATATGTCAACCATTCAAACTATATAAATTATAATATAATATATAAATTACAATAAAATTATGTATTTTATATATATTTAAATTGTATATACATTATAAATAAAATTAAATTATTTTGAATTGTATGCATATTCTAACCCTCAGGAATGTAACTGACACCTCTTGTGTACTCATTATATTCTAGTTGCTATACTGTTAGCCTCACATAATTATTCCATTGAACCCTTGAAACCTCATCAGGCAGGGCATATTAGGTATCTGTTGGTGCATAACAAACTACACCAAACCTTACATTTGTTATTTCATAGTGTCTCTAAGTCAGGAATTTGGGAGCAGCTTATTTGACTGGTTCTGGCTCATCGTCTCTCATAAAGTCTCAGTTACTAAGTCATTTGGGATTGCAGATGGATGGGGCTTGACTGGGGCTGGAGGGATGGGAGAGTGATTCAGCACAGACAAGAGTTTCAGTGTGTTTTATGATTGTGTACTGGAAGCGACACTGTGTCACTTACATAACACCCTTCCAGTCACACAGGCTAGCTCTATTCACTGTCGTAGGGGACTACCCAAAATGTGAGTATCAAGAGGCAAGGACCATGGGGCCGTATTGGAGACTTGCTAAACACAGAATGTTATCTCCATTTTATAGATGAAGAAATGAAGCCTTAGAATGTTTAAGTACTTTGTTTAGTGTCACATAACTATGAAATGACGAAACAAGATTTGAGACCTAGCCAGTCTTATTCCAGAGCATGCTCTCTTAACCACAGGGCAGTGCTTTCGAGTTAACTGTCTCCATAGAAGTTAACGATTATTATTTAAGCATAATGTATTCAGCAACTCAGAACATATAAAACTCATTTAATGTTTCTCTCCATCACTTTAATATGTCTTTGTTTTCAAACTAAAACAAAGATGAGGAAGGCTTAAAGCAGCATATCCCTGCAAAATACTTTTTAAAGAGATTCCATATATATTATGACATTTGGAACAACATCCCTGGCATCTATTGGCCAGAGCCAGTCAGAAGCCAGCCAGTGTGGGAACCTTGAATGTGGGTCTCAGGACCAGCCTTTGGGGGATGGAACCAAGAAGAGAAGGGCAAAGAAGCTCCATAGAGGGAAATGAAGAATTACAAGCTCAGTATCCCTATACTTTCGTTAGTAATTAACTCATTTGGATAGAAGCAGATTGTAAGTAAAGTGAAAAATAATCCTGTGCAGAATACATTCTTTTTTTTTTAAGATTTTATTTATCTATTTGCCAGAATGAGAGAGAGAGAGATCACAAGTAGGCAGAGAGAGAAGGGGAAGAAGCAGGCTCCCCACTGAGCAGAGAGCCTGATGTGGGGCTCGATCCCAGGACCCTGAGATCATGACCTGAGCCAAAGGCAGAGGCTTAACCCACTGAGCCACCCAGGCACCCCCAGAGTACATTCTTAATGAGATTTTCAAAAACAATTAGTTCACTGAAATATCTTGAATATTTAATATTTCATCCTTTTTCCTTCTTTTTCTTGCTTTAATCAGCCTTTCCTCATCTTCTGTATTGATTTTTTTAGACCAACATTATATTTAGGAGGCTTTGCCCAGTTCATAAAGTCAAGTGTTTAATAACTGCTTAAATGTCTTAGCATGGCATGTTCCACATTGCAGAATAGGTTGAGTGTTCTGTGATCGGCACAGAAGACAAGTTGTACCAAATCATTTTATTTAAAAGATTATTTCAGCAAAACCAGGTTGGCTGATACATTCTACCAAATTTCAGTATCAATTTTTCAGTGAGAAACTATGTGTGACTCTTAAAAAAAAAAAAAAAAGGAAAACTCCTTTAAATGTTTTCCTTATTATTGTGGTTCAGCATTTCATGTTCACTTGTCATCTGTGACTTATTTTTTGTTTTTGCTTTAACCTCAGATTCTTATTTCATATGTGTTAAAGGTTCCCTGCTGAAAGCATAAGGTTGTATTTTCATGGATATCTGTATGTGATTTCATACTTTCCCACCCCTGCCAATGGGATCCCACTTACCACTGTCCTTGAGCAAAGATGTTCTCTTACCCATCAAGTCTGGAATTCTTTTCTTTTTTTAAGATTTATTTATTTATTTTTATTTGAGTGAGAGAGAGTGCAAATACAGTGGCAGGGAAGGGGACGCAGCAGTTGGGTAGATGGAGAGAGTGTCAGATAGACTCCCCGCTGAACATGGACCCTGACGCAGAGCTCGATCCCACAGCCCTGAGATCATGACCTGAGCCGAAATCAAGAGTCAGACACTACACGGACTGAGCCACCCAGGTGCCCCAAGTCTGGAATATCCTTGCAGAGCCTCTCTGGGACCCAGCAGTTCCTCTTCATTTCCATGGCCAATATTTCAGTTCGCATTATAATCACCTTGGCAGCTCCTTACTGAGCTCATTCAGTTAAGTAAGTACCCAAACACTTATTTACTAACAATAGTGAAAATACAGAACTGTAGGTGCTTATGTAGACAACTTGTTTTGGGTAACAAAGAAATAGCAATGTTCTATAGACAGCAGGAACCCTTAGGCTGTAGTGGGAGACAGGAGGGCAGGATGGAAGTTCTGATCCGTGAGGCACATGGAGCTGCCTGTTGAAGCCACATGAACAGGTATTTTCCCTGGTGATTACTGGAGTTGATATTTTCCACAGCATAACTTTTGTTTTTAATAGAGTCTATAATTGGTTTCATCAATGTAGGAAAGTGCCTTGCTTAAAAACACAGTTAAAGTAATTCAGAGAAGTAAAATAATATTTTTTGTGGTCTCTTTGTTGAGTCTGGCAATACAACTCAATATTCAGGGCCAAGCAGAACAGCATAATGAAGAAAAAGAAATAAACCCATAAGTTGTTGTGTTTTTTTGTTGTTTTTGTTTTTCCTTTTAATGTCAAAAAGGACCTCCACATATTTTCTAGAAATCTTGCAGTGTGGAATTGCTATTGTTCTTGGCTCTGTTTTAACCAGTAAACTAGTTACCCTGAATTCTAAGGCACCCATGATAGACGTGTGGGTAGTGAAATGGACCCTCCGTTTAGTGGACCATGGTTTCTGCAGAACAAACGGTAGCACTGCAGGTTATTTTAGTGTCATGGCTTTAAAAGGATCACCCTGGTGCAATTAAGTCATAGTTTGGAGTGGAAAGGAGGTGGGGAAGGAGATAGTAAAACCAATGAAAACACTGCTGACCAAATTACTTTGGCTGTTTGATGGAGCAGATACAGCAGATTAAAAAGTGGTGATTTGCAGCACCGTGAGCCGGTTACACCGTCCGAGAGGGTTTGACTTTGAGAGTGATGAAGCCGTAGAGGAAAAACTGCCGCCTATGCGCTTGCTTATTTTTCAAATACGAGCTACTTTAAAGACTGAAGCCTAATTATGGACTGTATTTCTCCTGTGAACACTAATAAAAGTTTGACCAAACCTAAATTATGCTTTCCACAACCTTTTTAAAGTCAAATGAAAAAAAAACAAAAAAACAAAAAACCTCAACCAATTATAGTAACAGTGCTGTGTAGGAGGTTTGCAAATATATGATCCATTTGGACAGCTGTTTTTTGCTGGAATCCTATCAAGACCCTCTCTAAAATATCTTGGAAAGCTTAGAATGAGGGAATGCTAAATTTGTCGCTATGCCTCTGCGCCGGAGGCCCCCGACTTCAAAAGTGTTTTTTGGTTGTGACAGTGCTACCAATTCTTGAAGCTGGCCACATGCCGTAACCCAGACTCCCCAGGGGTTAATACAAAATATTTACTTTACGTTAAATCCTTCACTTTTCAAATGTTTATACTATTTGTCTGTAGAAGGTGATCGTTCTGACACACCTGATCAATAAAATACACCGGCAGGATATTCAAAGACTGCCCCTAGAAAATAGGGTGGAGGATTATTAAATGATAGGAGCAAACTTGTAAATAACCAATAGCTGTGAAGATACAGGAAGGAATAGAAGAGCGTATAGAGCTGGTCTTTGACCCTGTCCTCGTCAAAAGTAGCTTAGATAAAGATGAGGACAAGATAATGTCCCACCTCTTGGTCTGTGAACTCTGAGTATCTATAATAACTCTACGACCGCCATACATATCCATGTGGTTAATCTTAATGTTCCCTTTGTATTTTCGTTGTTGTTGTTAGTGTGTGTTTTATTTTGAATCGAGTTAACCTGGATTTTAGTTAAAAATCCTTCCGCCTCTTTTCTTCCTTCCCTTTACTTCAACCTTTAATAATTTTGTCAAAGCCCAGCCTGGTTCCAGAGATTTCCCACAGGTCCGAAAGCACCTAGTCTGGGGCTTCCTTCTCTTCCTTCTGATCCTCCCCTTTTCTCCCAGCGTTGGACACCAGTCTGTTCAGTCAGCTGTTTCCAGGGAACCATGGTCAGTAACAGTTTGGTGACCAAAAGGAAACCCAAATTTTTCAGGAACATCAATTCCAGGTCCTTTTCACAGTGGGTCCCTGAAGTCATTTATGACAGCCCTTATTTCAAGCACAAGGCCTGAAGTATCCAATGCACACAGACTCTGGCCCCAGCCAAATTTTCCTTTACCTGTTACCGTCCCTGCCTCTCACTTTCATTGTGTAGGAATGTCACACACATGGCATTCTTCCCTTTCTGCTGTTGTTAATGTTGTCCCTTCTGCCTGGAAATAAAATGGCACAGATCAAGTGTCTCTACAGAAGCCTTCTCCCCCATCTCCAGGGGAAGCTGTGTGTTTCTCACCAACATTTCTGTTAAGACCACTGGTTCCAAACTCGGGGTGCACCAAAATAACTTGAAGCGCTTGTTAGGTTAGATTCCTAAATTTCTGATTCAGTTGGGGAGGGGCCTGAGAGTTTGCATTTCTAACAGTCCCTTGGGGACTGATAACCTGGGGATGATGTTGTGAGGAGCACTGTTCCAGGTGTTCATTAAGCCCAGGAAACAGTAAGATGGTGTTGAGTTTCCTCAACTCAGCTGTGTCATCTTTGAAGGCAAACGACTTGATCCTCTCTCATGTCTTTATGTGTATTTGCGGTACCCGAGTACTACACCTGACAGTATGCAATCGGTCCTGAAAAATCAGAGCTAGTTGACAGGAGTGCATCATGGTGCTGGAAATGAGCTGAACTAGCTATCAGGGAACTCATTTTAGCTGCCACAGTCTTTCAGTTTCTTCATCTCCCTTTAATGATTAAAAAACTGGTCTACCCTATCTGCTTATTTTGAGAAGATTAAATTAAATATAAGGACCTATATGTTACATATATACACATGCATGTGATGTCATCCTCTCTATGGGTTTTGGCATGCGTGCGTGTGTGGTGTGTGTGTGTGTAATGATGAGTTTACTAGCTATTACATCTTAGTACTTAGTAAGTGGTATCGTATTAGAATTATATATTATATATAATTTTGAATAAATTTATAAAAGAATAAATTTGTTTGAAAAGTCTCTCCTGTTTATGTTATAACCATATTAACTACACAGTTTATACTGGATGGTTTCTATAGGGGGTGGGGGGCAGGGAAGCAAGAGGAAGAGAGACACCATTATATAGAAGACAAGAGGACACATAATAGGCCCCTGAAACATGATTTGCTGTGGTAACTGCAAAGTCCTTGTTTATTAAAAGTGGTTTAGGGTTAGACAATATGTTCTTGAGTTTTCAAAGCTTTGGTTTTCCTTGGAAAGGGTAAGCCTTTAAATTAGATGTGGTTGACTTAACATAAACATCTAATGCTTTCTTCATCTCTCATATCTTCTCTCTTTGGCACATTGCCAAGTCACTGGAGGGCTGCTGAAGTACAGTTCCCAAATAATGATTAACATGTAGTGTAAGGCTAGTTTTCCATCTGGTTATTTTACATATGTGCTCACTAAAGTACTGAAGGTTTCTGACTACAAAAAGTCTTAAATTCCAGGAAATACAGGTGAACAGCTGTCCTCCAATGGCAGTATACAGCTGACTCTGTTCTGACCAGTGTTGGACAGGAAGGCCGGTGCTTCTGTCTGTCTGGTGGTTGGGAAGTAACTGAGGCAATGCATGCCACTGAAATCCTGGAAACAGGGCATACCCCTGGGAGTATCTTACTCCTATATTAAAGAGACTCAGGTACCGAGAATAGTATATTTAGGTGAGGGGCTAGGGAGGAAAGCAGAATAAACTTTTAGAAAGGGTAATTGATTTAAATCAGAACCTAACCTACTCTACTTACTTTAGAGAACTTCATTAACTAGGGTCAAATTTAATACTCACATGAAGTTACCTGATATAGGATTAGCAGGGGATGATTTTATTAATACTCTGATAAATTATTCTGTCCTCCACATGCTTATAGGTCGGTGCTCAGTTACTTTTGCCATCTGTGAATGAGTGAGCATACATTACTAAGCATGTGCTTGTTTCAGGCTCTGAGACATTCATGTATTCCTCACATGACTGAATTTTATCTCAACCGCCTTAGAGATGGGCAAACAGAAGCTCTGAATAAGAAAGATTTGCCCAAGAAAATAACTGAGCAAGCAGACATAGGGCCAATTCTTACTGCAAATCCAGAACTGACTATGTTTTAGCAAAGTCCTTTCCATCAAGCATGAAAATCTCTTCACCTATTGACATGTGTTAAATCTACATTAATTCTTCCTGTGTGTTAGCCATCCAGCTATGCTGCTGAGGTAGACCACTCACCCAAGGGTGAATTTGCCTTTTAAGAAATGAAAATGTGCCTCCCCCCGCTTACATATTCAACCTGTAATGGGCAGATAAACCTAAGGACTAATATATCTACTTGCGCTTTATTTCCTTAGGAGGAATTAGTAGGACATTTACTCAAGATTACCCAACAAATAAGTCAGAACCTACCTCATTATATTCTCTCCCCCCAAATCCAAACTTTCTTGCCTTTACATGTGAATTCCTGTTACATTTTTTTGTACTATAAAGTAAGATCAAGCATTACTATAATTTATTTGCTACTTTAGAGTTTTAAAACCACCAGGTTCCATTTTAATTGCACTGGTTTCCTTGAGAAACAAGTTTACCTATGGCAAAATCATGCACAATTTCTGCATTGTGTTCTAATTTACCTTGAAGTGTCATAGTCACTGTACAACACAGATTTCACAGACACTGAAGGATTTGAAACTCCCTGTATTAATGGTCACAGCATGGATTTTTTGCGAACACTGGGACCCGTCTCAAACCACAATCAGAATACCTATGATATATTGAAACAACCATTACATGTGGGCAAAGAACATTTTCATGATGAATCATAATCAGAAATATTTCACACGACTCTTAAATAGCAGAAATGGTCCTATAATAAAATTCTAATGGGACACTTTTTTTGAGCTTTTATTTTATTTTATTTATTTAAGAGAAAGAGAGAGCACACAAGCAGGGAAGGGGGCTGCAAAGGGAGAAGCGGACTCCCCACTCATCAGGGAGCCCGGGATGATGATCTGAGCCAAAGGCAGACACTCAATGGACTGAGCCACCATGGGACACTTATTTTTTAATATATCTTAAGCTGTGGGACTATGAAACTGAGACTTTATAATTTTCTAATTTATAATGTTGAATATATATGCATCCTCACTCAAAAGGGAAAAAAACTCTCTAGTTTTCAATGACTAGATCGTGATTGGCTTAGAAACATAAAGTTTTAAGTTAAATTTTCTGACTGGTTGAAGGTTTCCTTGTTATTCTAGAGAAAGGAAATGTGTTACTTAGTAAGCCTTTTATTTCGTGAATATAAAAGAAAATTTTCTTATTATAGATAAGAATTTCGTGGAAAAAAATATTTAAGTCTGTGGGCTTTCAAGTCAGACAGACTGGATTTCAACCCTGGCTCTGTTATTTCCTAGCAATGTGAACTTGGGCACATATTCAGCCTTGTGCTGACTCCTAGTCGAGGGATAGCCGTCAGGATAATGATACTTTCAACAGTAATGGTGAGGATTAAGTGAGATAATCCATGTACTCTTGCACACAAGAGGTCCTGACCATATATCAGCAATCATAGCAATTACTGGGGATAAAGTACAAATTTTGATAAGATGGAAGTAAGCCCTCCATGCACGTTAGAACCTAAAATTGAAATCAGGGAATGAGAATGTCATTGGTGAGAAAGTAAGAATAACACATGATTTGCCACAGCTTTACAAACCCTTCAATATGTGCAAGTTGACTTTAGAAAGAAAACAAGTCTGGACTAAAAACCAATGAGTGATGTCAAGGAGATTAGCCGTATTACTACCTACATAAATAATTCATATAAACTGCGGAATCTCACTGGAAAAGGAAGTTGAGACCATCTTCCCTCAAAGAATATATGTTTGAAATCCGTAAAATCTTAGTTTATGCAAATGTGTCCTTAGAAGCATGGCAGACAACACTGAGGAGCAGGATTATCAAACATATGAACAACTTCAGCAGAGAACTACTAAATGAAAAACTTACCAAATCAGTTGAAATTAATAACTTGATGTCACAGTAAATTTTATCTGAAATTTCTGTAGTGTTATCATGTTATCATATATAATTTTGTATGTGGAGCTGGAATTTTTTTTTTCTTTAAGCTTTTTTATTTAAACATATAATGTAACCCCACCACCCTCTCGCAACCCCTCTCCCCTCCCACCCCCCTCAGTTTGTTTTATGACATTAAGAGACTCTTTTGGGTTGTCTCCCTCCCAATCCCATCTTGTTTCATTTATTCTTTTCCTACCACCTTAACCCCCACCCCAGTTGCATCTCCACTTCCTCATATCAGGGAGATCATGTGATAGTTGTCTTTCTCCGATTGACTTATTTCGCTAAGCATAATA
>ML109524.1:0-64926 GCA_003697995.1 Taxidea taxus jeffersonii | reverse complement strand
ACTATTATTGTATTCTTGTCAATGTGTTTCTTTGATTTTGTTATTAATTGGTTTATATAGTTGGCTGCTCCCATGTTAGGGGCATAGATATTTAAAATTGTTAGATTTTCTTGTTGGACAGACCCTTTGAGTATGATATAGTGTCCTTCCTCATCTCTTACTATAGTCTTTGGCTTAAAATCTAATTGATCTGATATAAGGATGGCCACCCCAGCTTTCTTCTGATGTCCATTAGCATGGTAAATTGTTTTCCACTCCCTCACTTTCAATCTGGAGGTGTCTTCAGGTCTAAAATGAGTTTCTTGTAAGCAGCATATGGATGGGTTTTGTTTTTTTCTATCCATTCTGAAACCCTGTGTCTTTTGATTGGGGCATTTAGCCCATTTACATTCAGGGTAACTATTGAGAGATATGAATTTAGTGCCATTGTATTGCCTTTAAGGTGATTGTTACTGTATATTGTCTCTGTTCCTTTCTGATAATACTTTCAGGGTCTCTCTTTGCTTAGAGGACCCCTTTCAATATTTCCTGTAGAGCTGGTTTGGTGTTTACAAATTCTTTCAGTTTTTGTTTGTCCTGTAAGCTTTTTATCTCTCTTTCTATTTTCAATGATAACCTAGCTGTATAAAGTATTCTTGGCTGCATGTTTTTCTCATTTAGTGCTCTGAATATATCATGCCAGTTCTTTCTGGCCTGCCAGGTCTCTGTGGATAAGTTTGCTGCCAATCTAATATTTTTACCATTGTACGTTACAGACTTCTTGTCCCGGGCTGCTTTCAGGATTTTCTCTTTTTCACTAAAACTTGTAAATTTTACCCTTAGATGATGGGGTGAGGACATATTCCTAGTGATTTTGAGGGAAAATCTCTGCATCTCCTGGATTTTGATGCTTGTTCCCTTTGCTATATTAAGGAAATTCTCTACAATAATTCTCTCCAACATACCTTCTGCTCCTATTTCTCTTTCTTCTTCTTCTGGAATCCCAATTATTCTAATGTTGTTTCATCTTATGGCATCACTTATCTCTCGAATTCTCCCCTCGTGGTCCAGTAGTTGTTTGTCTCTCTTTTGCTCAGCTTCTTTATTCTCTGTCATTTGGTCTTCTATATCACTAATTCTTTCTTCTGCCTCATTTATCCTAGCAGTAAGAGCCTCCATTTTTTATTGCACCTCATTAATAGCTTTTTTTTATTTCAACTTGATTAGACTTTAGTTCTTTTATTTCTCCAGAAAGGGCTTTTATTTCTCCCGACAGTGTTTCTCTAATATCTTCCATGCCTTTCTCCGGTTCGAGCCCGGCTAGAACCTTGAGAATCGCTGTCCTGAATTCCAGATCTGACATATTACCAATGTCTGTATTGATTAGGTCCCTAGCCTTCTGTCCTGTCTCCTGCTCTTTTTTTTGTGGTGAGTTTTTCCGCCTTGTCATTTTGTCCAGATAAGAATCCGCTGTTCTCCTTGTTAAGTGAACTTGGTCTTGGCTGGATTTCTTTGATCTTCTGTGGGAGGGGCCTGTTGTAGTGATTCTCAAGTGTCTCTGCCCCAGGCGGAATCGCACCGCCCTGACCAGGCGCTGGGCTGAGTCATCCTCTCAGGTTCGCTTCGGGAGCTTTTGTTCCCTGAACGCTTTCCGTAGAGTTCCGGAGGACGGACGGGAAGGACAATGGCGGCCTCCCAGTCTCCGGTTCGGAGGAGCCGAGAGCTCGGGGCCCCAGTCTTCAGGGCGCCTTCAGAGAAAAGCGTTTAATCACTCCCGTCCCCCCAGCCTCCGGCCGCGCTTGGAGAAAATCACGCACAATCAGTCCCGTCTCACTGGCTTCTGGCTGTGCTCCTTGGTCACCCAGCCTGCGACCACGCGTCCCTGTCTCTGGCACAGTGTCCCACCTGGAGTCTCCGAACCCCGTAGATTCCTGAGCTCTCCCGGGTCGGAGTCTCCCCGGATCTTGGGGGACCCTCGCACAGAGCACCGGCCCGTGTCCCAGACCACGGCTCACGGTAACCCCGAGGTGAGAGCTCCCTCCTCGGCTCTGTCCCCGCAGCCGGCTTCCCCCTCTCATACCTGTGAGCTCTGCGACACGCAGACACCCCCGATCCTTCTGTGACCCCGCGAGGTCTCCACCCCGGTTTAGCCTCTGGAGCAATGTCCCTCCGTGGAGCAGATTTTTAAAAGTCCTGATCTTTGCTCGGTTGTTCCGCCGCTTGCCGGGAGGCGGCCCCTCCCCCCGGGGTCTATCTATATTTGGATTCACTTCTCCGCTGGTCCTACCTTTTAGAAAGGGGCCGATTTTCTCTTTCTAGAATTGTTGTTCTTCTTCTCTTCGATCTCCTGTTGGATTCGTAGGTGTTCGGAATGGTTTGATGGGCGATCTAGCTGATCTCTGCTGCCTGATGTCGTCTCAGCTGCTACTTCTCCGCCATCTTGACTCCTCCCCCGAGCTGGAAATTTTTATCAGATGGGATGATAGTCACCGACTACATGTGAATATTCCAATTAACATTTAATTAAAATTAAATTTAATTAAGAGTCTAGCTCCTTGGTACCACTGAATTGGACCTTTAATAACATTAAAAGAGTGACTCTGATCTCTATTACACACTATTGGCAGTAAAGCCTCTGTAGTAGCCTGGTGTTGGGTAGTAAAGAGGGCACGTGTTGCATGGAGCACTGGGTGTGTTACATAAACAATGAATCTTGAAATACTGAAAAAATAAATAAAATTACCCAAAAAAGGAGGGGGGAACAAAGCCTTTGTAGGCATCAGATAGAACTTTAAACCAAAATTATATCTGGGTTAATTTGGTCTCATAAGTAACTTGAGTTACTTGACTGAGTTGCAGTAAGATTTGTTCTACTTTTGGATTTAATTCCTAACCCATGAGTGCTGGACTACCCAGGTAAATATGAAAAACCTCCCAGAGATAGTGAAAGAATTGAACAACTTTAAATAAGGCAGAAAAGCATAAGGACTGAAAAAAAAAATTGTGGGTGAAGTCATGGTGTCAATATTTGATACTGTTTTCCCATGCAATGATTACCATCCACTCCCCAAGAAAGACATTATGAAATGGAATCTATGAATGACAAATGTTAGTAGTGGATTGATTTTTATCAATAAAATATGTATCTTTACCACTTTATCTGAAAATTCTTGTGAAATCTTCTATGAAGCAAAATTCAAATAAAGAGAAAAATGCATTGACAGCCAAAGCTAAATAAGTGGTTGACAAGATATTGATAGGATGTATATTAAATTCATGTACATAAGAGAGAATAAAGGCTCTATTGTAGAATATTCATTCAAAATCAGCTTTATTAATTACTAAACCAGAATCTCTTGCTTCTTTCTGAATCATGGTTAACCCAAGAAATCATGAAAGCATGTTCCACTTATCATCTGTAAATTGTTTGCAGATTTTTCTCAACTTCTGTCCAGTTAGCTAGAGTATCAATTGGGAAGAAGGACAAAGGAGAGCAAAATAAATTGCTGATTAAATTGCAGTAGGCAAACCTTCATGCAAAAGGAGGTGCCTCTAAATTTCACAAGAATGGGTTAAGTAAAATCTCAAAACCATTCTGCCCAAAGCACTCTGGTTTCTCACATTCAAGCTCCTATGAAGTTCAACAGAAATACAATCCTTATGTTTCGGGTTCATTTTCAACTAATTCAGCACAATGTTTTGCAAGCATTTTTTGATGTCAGAGAAACATGTTGTGTTGTCTCTCCAAAGTCATTTTTTTGTTGAAGCAGGACATGTTGTGTTGTCTCTCTAAAGTCATTTTTTTGTTGAAGCAGGGAGTTAAAAATTAGTGTAAAGAGAAAAACACTGTATTTTTAAAAACATGAATTCAAAATGAATTAGCCTAAAACTTATCAAAATATGATTGTTTTATTCATCATTTTAATTAAAGAATTTGAAAACATTCTTATGTCAAACACATGGATTATTTTACAACAGAATGACTAGATGCAGAAATTATAGGTGGAAGAGGGAGTAAATAATTTTAAATACATTTTGAATGCAATGGAACAGAGGTTTTACAACACTTAGGCTTTATCCATTTGAGGCCTGGCTTTACTCAAAATATGTTTTTAGAAGTGGGTAAGTGCTTTGAGTTGTGGTATATATGATTATGGTATTGTTTATTTTTCACTGCTTGTTTTCATTCTATCATATTTCATTTTAAAAGAATAATAGAATTATGAGTTCTCTCATACATGCCTTGAACATGGTTTCATTGTTAGCAGCTATGATGTTGGTTCATTAGTGGTCATCTATGAGCACTTGAGACTTTCCCTCCACCATCTTAGAATCTCCCAGATGCACTCTCTCTCTCTGCCATCAAAAACAGTCTTTGATATTTGAAACCTCCTGTGTTTAGAAGAAATTCTGGGAAAATGATCAATATTTGAAATGAGGCCCGCCATGTCTTCTTTTCATTTCTTTCCATCTGCCTAAGTATAATTTGAAAAGATTATGTTGTCTTTCACTCGGACTTTCTTTAGTACAAGCATTTCATGTCCATTTAACTATAATGAATTTAATAAGTTTAGGAAAATGAATAAAATGAATAATTAAAAAACCTTACATAGGTTGCCATTCTAAATTATGGCACCTCCATTATTAATTGGTATAATTTCAGTAACTCTGTAACATAACTCTTACTGAAATCTCTCATTAACCTTAAGCCAAGACCTGGAAATATGTTTATTTATAAAACCTGTAAACATCTCTTATTGACAACTGGTTAAATGGCAAGGAAACTAATATAAAGGATATATTTTGCAATGGAGTATCAAATGGTGTACAGTAGAATAAGCACAGATTCAACATGACCTCAGGGTATTAGATTGTCTGGGTATTAGAGTTGAAACGAAGTTTCCAAATTCATGTATTTGATCAGTGGTGTGGACATAATTCAAAGCAAGTCTGTTTGATTCCAAATTCCATTTATGTTCTTTTATCTGATAAACACGAAGTGCATTTGCAGTTTGTGGGAGAAGCAAGTCTGTTGTAGGAGATAACTGTGTGCCAATGATTACTGTAGAGCACAATAAAGGAGATCGTGATCATTAACACATGTACGGATGTGGGAACATCATCCGTGAACAAATATCTGATGTGGCCTGGGTAGGCCAGAGTAGATCTCATGGAGAAAACCACTGAAGTAAGTTTTGAGATAATAGTAGGATTTCACCAAGGTAATCAGAGACTAAAAGGACTTCTGTCAAGGCCCCTGGGTGGCTCAGTTGGTTAAGCATCTGCATTTGATTCACGTCCTGATCCTGAAGGTCCTGGGATCAGACCCCATTTCGGGTTCCCTGATCAGTAGGTAGTCTGTTTCTCCCTCTGCCCCTTCCCTGCTTGTGCTCACTCTTTCTCAAATAAATAAAATCTTAAAAAAAAAAAAAGGACTTCTGTCAAAGACATTAGGGTGCTTGGAAGTCTGCATGTATGCGCCTAGAGAAGGGGAAGCTTGCATTTATCCTATGGATCAATTTTGTCTAACAGAAACATAGTATCAGTATACATACAATTTTAAATTTTCTAGTAGCCATGTTAAAAATGTTGGTAAAATTAATTTTAATGACATAGTATACAGAGTATTATACACTATATTTTATGCACAATATATAAAATATGTTCTCTTTGGGACACCTAAGTGGCATAGTTGATTTAGCCTCTGAATTTTGGTTTTGGCTCAGGTCATGATCTCAGGATCATGAGGGGGTTCCACAATCATCATGGAGCCTGCATGAGATTCTTTCTCCCTCTGTGCCTCCTGCTCATGCACTCTTACTCTCTGTCTCTCTCTCTAAAATAAATAGATAAATGTTTAAAAAAATGTCCTATTTTCTTATTCTTTATTTAGAGTCAATTTAGTTAACATATACTATATTATTAGTTTCAGGGATAGAATTTAGTGATTCATTATTTGCATATAACACCCCATGCTCATTATATCAAGTGCCCTCCTTAATACCCATCATCCAATTATCCCTGCCCCCCACCCACCTTCCCTCCAGCACCCCTGTTTGTTTCCTGGAGTTCAGTGTCTTTTCCTGGTTTGCTTCCTTCTCTATTTTCATCTTATTGTATTTTTCTTTCCCTATGTTCATCTGTTTTGTTTCCTAAATTCCACACATGAGGGCAATCATATGGTATTTGTCTTTCTCCAACTGACTTATTTCTCTTAGGATAAAACCCTCTAGTTTCATCCACATTGCTGCAAATGGCAAGATTTCATTCTTTTCGATGTCTGAGTAAGATTACATTGTGTATATATACACCACATCTTTATTCATTCTTCTATTAACAAAAATCTGAGCTCTTTCTGTATTTTAGCTATTGTGGATATTACTGCCATAAATATTAGCGTGCATCTACCCCATCAAATCACTATGTTTGTATCCTTTGTATAAATACCTAGTAGTGCAATTTCTGGTCATACGGTAGCCTTATTTTTAACTTTTTGAGGAATCTCCATACTGTTTTCCAGAGTGGCTGCACAGGTTTGCATTCCCACCAATAGTGTAAGAGGTTCCCCATTATCCACATCTTCACAACGTCTATTGTTTCCTGAGTTATTAATTTTAGCCATTCTGGCTGATGTGAGATGGTAGCTCAGTGTGGTTTTGATCTGTATTTCCCTGATGCTGAGTGATGTTGAGCATTTTTTCATGTGTCTGTTGGCCATTTGTATGCCTTCTTTGGAGGAAGGTCTGTTCATGTCTTCTGCCCATTTCTTGACTGGGTTTTTTGGTTTTGGGGTGCTGAGTTTGATAACTTCTTTATATATTTTGGATACTAACTATTTATCTGTTAAGATATTTACAAATGTATTCTCCCATTCCATAGGTTGCCTTTTAATTTTGTCAAATGTTTCCTTTGCTGTGCAAAAGCTTTCATCTTGATGAAGTCCCAATAGTTCACTTTTCCCTTTGTTTCTATTGCCTTTGGAGATGTGTCTAGCAAGAAGTTGCTGTGCCCAGGTCAAAGAGGTTGCTGCCTGTGTTCTCCTCTAGGATTTTGTTGGATTCTTGTCTCACATTTAGGTCTTTCATCCATGTTAACTTTATTTTGTATGTACTCTCACCATTGTTGTTCAACATAGTACTGGAAGTCCTAGCCTCAGCAATCAGACAACAAAAAGAAATAAAAGGCACCCAAATCAAAAAAGAAGTCAAACTTACACTCTTCGTAGGTGACATGATACTCTACATAGAAATCCCAAGACACTCCACCAAAAATTTGCTAGAACTGATAGAGGAATTCAGCCAAGTGGCAGGATACAAAACCAATGCACAGAAGTCAGTTGCCTTTGTATACATTAACAGTAAGGCAGAAGAAAGAGAAATTAAGGAATTGATCCTATTTACAGTTGTACCAAAAACCATAAGATACCTAGGAATAAACCTAACCAAAGGAGTAAAGTATCTGTACTCTGAAAACTATAAAACACTTATGAAAGAAATTGAGGAAGACAAAAAGAAATGGAAAAACATTCCATGCTCATGGATTGGAGGAACAAATATTGTTAAAGTATCTATGCTACCTAGAGCAATCTATACATTCAATGCAATCCCTATGAAAATACCATCAACACTTTTCACAGATCTGTAACAATCCTAAAATTTGTATGGAAACAGAAAAGACCCTGAATAGACAAAGTAATGTTGATAAAGAAAACCAAAGCAGGAGGCATCAAAATGCCAGACTTCAAGCTCTATTATAAAGCTGTAATCATCAAGATAGTACAGCACTGGAACAAAAACAGACACATAGATCAGTGGAACAGAATAGAGAACCCAGAAATGGACCCTCAGCTCTACCATCAACTAATATTCAACAAAGCAGGAAAGGCTATCCAATGGAAACAACAAATGGTGTTGGGAAAGTTGGATAGCCACATGCAGAAGAATGAAACTGGACCATTTGCTTACACCACATAATGTTCTATTTAACCCAATATTTTTTTTTAAGATTTTATTTTATTTATTTGACAGAGAGAGAGAGAGAGAGAGAAACAAAAAGGGAGGGAACACAACCAGGGGGAGTGGGAGAGGAAGAAGCAGGCCTCCTGAAGAGCAGGGGCTTGCTTGAGTGGGGCTTGATCGCACGGTGCTGGGATCATGACCTGAGCTGAAGGCAGATGCTTAAAGACTGAGCCATCCCAGTTCCCCTCAATATATTTAACATATATTATTTTAACATAAAAGAAAAATTATTAATGAGATATGTTAGATTTTTTATATTAAGTTGTGAAATTACCATGTGTATTGTACACTCATGACACATCTTAATTAGGACTAACTACATGTCAAGTGCTTAATAGGCACACTGGTCTAGTAGCTACTATCCTGAATGATTTGGCTACAGGGAGTAGTAAACATTTTAAGCAGGGGAATAATACAACCAGTTTATGCCATTGTGCTGGCAGTATGAAAGGTGAATTAAAGTTTGGAGGCAAAATACTGGCTGAGGGGTTTTGGCAGCAGTCCATGCCATGATGAGAATTGGAACCAAAGTAACAATCATTCAAGTGGCATTGAAAGGTGGATCCGTAGTAGAGCTGAATGGACGTTACTGATCACTTTGACGTGGTATGAGGGAGCAAGAGGTCCTGCGGATGATGAAGTGTTTGATCTGGACAGGTTGACGGTCGGTTGTATCATTAACCCAAGTGCTTTATCCTTGACTCTGTGCAACAGATTGTAGGGGTTCAGAGCAGTGATTCCAGTGCCAGTCTTCTTGGGTTTGAATCCTCTCTGCCTACTAGCGGTGAGTCCGTGGGCAAATTACTCAGCCTCTCTGGGCTTTAGTGTCCTTTTCTGTTACGTGGAGAGAACAGCTTACCTTTCTCGGGGTTGTTCATCAATGTGCAGCACGTGGAGCAGTGTTCGGCATCCTACTAAATGATATCAGAGCTAGCTCTAATTTTAATCTCCTGACAACTGATCATTTATGTATAAATTTATGAGGTCATAACACTAATAACTAAAATGTTGAGTTACCTGGAGCACCCACCACCTGCCTACATAAATGAGAATTTGTTGACCTGTTTTTTACCTTTACATCTAATAGTGGAATCATTAAAAATATAGGAAAGTTCTTTATAGCAGTATTGTAAGCCAATTTATGAGTATAATGGAGGCATATATTTTGTCAGTATATTAGCAAATGTGATTGAACTTAAGAAAATTTATTTTACTCTTACTCATATACAGTGGACCCTTGAACATCATGGGTTTAAACTGCGTAGGCCCACTTATAAGGATTTTTTTTTTACAAATACAGTACTGTAAATGTACTTTCTCTTATGATTTTCTTATAACATTTTCTTTTCTCTAGCTTACTTCATTAAGAATACAGCATGTAACATACACAACATACAAATATGTGTTAATAGACTGTTTGTGTTATCTGCAGGCTTCTGGTCAGCAGTAGGCAACTAGTAGGTAAATTTGGGGGGGACTCAGGAGTCATCCATGGCTCTTCGACTGTGCAGGGGCTCAGTATCTCTAACCTCTGTGCTGTTCAAGGGTTAGGGTTAACACTAGTTATAGACTTCTGTTGTGGTTGTGAAGTTTTCTTGCAGATGACGCATAAATTTAATGCTTTAACCATTTAACCATTGCCTCTCCCGCTCTTCTCTACTCTAGAAGTTATTTCTACTGATTTGTTTTTATTATCTGTGCATCTTATCTATTTTTATCCACATACCTTATCTCAATAATTTCAAGGAACAATGCTGTCTTAGAGTACCATTATGTCCCAAATGACCTTGACAAATTGAAAATTGTCAAACTTGTGGAAGATGTGACAACAAGGAAATCATCACTACTGTGTCTGAAAGTCTCCAATATAGTCACTCAATCTTTGCACTAATCCCATTACCGAAATTTCGATTTTACAGATAAAGAATCTAAGACACATAGAAGTTAAACTGTCCATTATCATTTTGAAATTTTCATTTTAAGAACATAAACATAAACTTCAGGATGTAATATTTAGGTTGTATATCTGAAAGAAATTTTGAGAATGGGTTGTTAGGGATAATACTGAGAGAAACATCACATTTACAAATTTTTGCTATAGTCTTTGTAAAAGTCTTATCAGAGTACAATTTATGTCACCATGATTTTAAAGAAGAACCACAAGCCTTCAGAGAAAGTGATATAAGTAGGATCTTTACATTGAATTATAAAGCTTAATGAAAGTAGATTCCACATGTCTTTAATTCCTAAAATAAATTATTTTAAATTAAAGCAAAAATATATTTAGCAAGTAAAGTGGCAGTTAGTTTTTGAAAACCTATTCAGAGTACAGTAGTATGCTAAAAGTTCTGAGAATGCAAACAAATGTAATAATCTCTGTGCACAAGGATGATATCCTATAACATACTCATGGAAATTATAATAGTTAATAACATGTAAAATAATAATAAATTAGATACAAGAAGGGCGTCCTAACTAACAGAACAATAAAATACTAAATAGCAGCTAAGGGAGGCTGTGGGCTCACTTTTCTCTGTGCACTTTTAGTAAGAAGGTAATTAGATATTCATGCTGATTGATTTAATGATTGAGATGATTTATTGAGTACATTCTATGTGCCACTTGACGAGCATATTGTGCATGTTGTCATTTAACATCAGATCCTGTTATAGAGATTCATCCATAAGTCCTTGTCTTCCACCTCTGTTGAAAATTTCAAAAAAAAGACCCTTTGCTCGCTTTCTAAAGCCATGTTACTGAATATCTGTCCTCTGGATATTAGATATTGAGCACCTGCTATGTGGCAAGCCTTATACTAGGGTCTAGATTTGTAAAGGTGTCCTTAAAGAACTTTCCAAAGCAGTCAGATACAGAAACAAAATATAATGGGAAAATACTTCTATTGTTAAGGAGTTTGCAAAGATAAGTTCATTCAACAAATTTTACTAAACCCATAAGCCAGACACTGTTCTAGACATACATCACTGGAGACACATTAAAAGCAAAACCAGAAAAATCTTTGCCCTATGGAATTCACTGAAAAGTGAAATTCACTTTCCAGTGCCATTGGACCTTCTATGAAGATGTAATCAACTCCAGTGATTGCAAAGAGTCAGTAGAAACTGCACAAGAGCCAGGACACGCAAGGCGGGTTTTGAAGGGCGGACTGGAACAAGCAAGGAGGTGTGGGACATTGCTGGCGGAAGAGGAGGACTTTCCGAAGGCACTGAGGGAGGCAGGGGTACCGTGGTCTCTGTTCACACACAACATTTCCTTCCTCCCAGAAGGTCAGATAAAAAGGAAAGAAAAAACCTATTAGATCATAGAAAATATCATGATATTGCTAGGGTATATCTTGCTAATTTTTAATCATCTGAAGATGTTAGCTTTACTGTTAATAGTTGTAAAAGTATAGACCCAATTATACTAAGTTACTTTGAAAGTAAGGAAGAATTACTTCTGGACTCATCCATGAGGCGTTGCCACTGAAGAATGGCAGTTTATAGATACAGAGCTACAAACAAATGCTTCTTTTTTTTTTAGAAGCAAATTATCCCTCTGAACCAAGGTTCTGTACTTTAAAGAAAGGATTTTTTTGAACATTATAAACTTGTTTATAATGAAGTGGAAAATAAATCTATACATTTTGGCATTGCATTTTGCCCACAGATAAAGCCAAATATTTTATTTTTTTAACTTTTATTATGTTATGTTAGTCACCATACCATCATTAAAAATATTTTAAATGAGGAATTATCTTTATAATAAAGTACAACCATTGCAAGAATCACCAAATAGGAATCCATTATTATTTTCCATGTTAGTTTAGATTCAAATTAATACATATCTCTGCCAGCTTATGAAGTAATTAATAGATATTGCACTACGCCATACCACACACGTTTTAGGGTATACTCATTTATTGCAAAGAAATACCAGAGAAAAATCAGAAATTATGTAGAGAATTTATTTAATACTTTAAAAAATGCAGAGACTTGAATACAATACATAAAATGAGTCAGTTAATAAAGATGCTTTAGGAGAAAAATAGGACACTCTTAAAATCTGATCTTAAAAAGGGTTCCTGAGTATTAACATTAAGTCATGGCAATGTACTGAAAAGACATTGTTCTTTTGCTCTAACTGCCTTAAAGAAAGGCTTTCACATTGAGTAAACATGACAAAAAGCATTCATTAAAAAAGTATCATTCTGATAGTAATTTACTGTTTTCCTCTGATGGATGACATTTTTGAGACATTTCGAAGCTTATATGCTAGGAAGCCTCAGTTCAGTAATGATGCATCTGGCAGTTAAAATAAAAACATAATCCATTTCACTGTGGGTCATAATGAAAAGTCAGGGTGTTGAGGGGGAATGAGGGGACCTCACTGGTTTGCATCTAAAATTTGCATGCAGAAACAAAACAGGGAAAACCAAAACGAGAATTTGACCATGGACCATGAGCCATTTAAACGGTGTTATTGAGGAGCAAAGGAAACAAGGTGTGGCGGGGTAGGGGGATAAGCAGTGTGTTTTAAAAATCTGGAACTTTAAAAATGTTATACATACTAGATTTTATATGGAATTATTTAAAAGTTCATAAAATTATATTTCAGTTTTTCCATATTGATACTGAAATACTGAAATGTTGAGTTAAACTAATTATTTTGGCTGTTAAAATGTTCTAAGATGCATATGTTTACCATTATGACAAAACCATACTCGTTCAGAGTTCTTTTGGTTACTAATCAAAATTACATTCGAAGAAGGAATTTAGCATTCATAGACCACGACCTGCTGCTACCTTGGATGACCTTCATGAAAGCATCTGCCTGCACAAGGGTGGAAGCTTAGCTTAACCTGAAGTCCCAAACATAATTATGTGTTGTCTGGACTTTAAGTTATTTTCCTACAGAATAGCACCATAATTTCACAGGAAAAAAATATGGAACTTAATTTTGAATTCAAATGTATGTTTTGTAATGCTCTAAAATACATTCTTAATTCTGATGTGCAGGGAATTCACTGGATTGTGTGAAGTAAACATCTTCAATTTCAGTGTGTGTTAGATGGTCAGCCATAATGCTTTTGCACTGAGTATATAGGGATCCTTTCTGGTTTTCCATAAAGGAACCATTTCAAAAGCTGAAAACCTGCCATTCCATGTGCTGCACATGTTAGACATTAACTAATGTGATTTTTCAAGCATCTCTTACATATGACACATTTAGGACTAAATGCTTATGAGAGTCTTGATTCTAAGAGCCACAATTATAGGTTAGAACCCATTCTCCCTTTTTATTTGTGGTTAGGTTTTAATGTGGTCATGGTACATAGTTGCATGATTTACAATCAGATGGATTAGCCACTGACTTATGCCTCACATAAGCTTTATAAATTCATATCCATACCTTCCAGATGCAGGGAAAATGCAGAAACCTTTTTATAATGGATTATTCAGACCATTTTGAGTAGGGAAAAACCAATTCAAAGCAAAAAGAGCTTTTACATATGGTATCCATAGCGGTAACACTATTTTACAGAAAGTGCTCAGATGAAGCAAAAATATCTTTGACAAGGACTAAAAAACAAAAACAAAAACAAAACACACACACACACACAAACCAAACCAAACAAAAAACCCAACTACCTATTTATAGCTACAGCTCAAGCTGTCAAATTTAGAGTAAACCTTTTGCCTGTAACCACACTTGCAGCCGCATTCTTTGGGCTAATTGCAGGCTACTCCTGCTTTGCATGGAGACATCTGTACTGTGGCACACCCTGTAATTAGGTGGCAAGGGATCATTCATGATTTGGTTGATAGTGTATTATGGCAAAAGCCTTTGGGTGGGAACAGGAGGATTGCATTGTTTCAATCGAGGTGACAAAAAGTGAAACCTTTAAGGAAGTAAAATTGCCCACAGCATAAGCCCTGCAAGTGTTCTAGAATGTTCCATATTTTATCTTAGCTGTAGAGGGAGAATTTTTAAATCCTTTGAAAGGAAAAAAAAAAATGGGGGAAAGAGGTGTCTTCAGAAAACCAGGATTATTCCCTCCAGCATATGTTTGAAATGAGTCATAGGTAATTGCCTCTGCCCTAGTTCAGGTTTTTATCACCTCTGGACTATTTACTGCAAAAGCTTCTTAGTACAGGAGTCTCCTATCAGACTGCATCAAGATCCCCGTTCCTTAGTCTTTCCTGGGCACTCACCATTAGCACAATCCTCCCAAGTCCCTGTTTCTGTTGCGTTATACCTCCTTTAGAAACTTCAGTGACTCCCATTCTTGCACATTCTCTCACCTGACTTTCACAAACCTCGAAAAGCTGTCCCTAAACCCCTTTCCTAGCTGTGCCCCTTCCTATAGTACTAAATCACTATCCTGTTTGGAATTGTCTATGGGCCCCTGAATTCAGATTGTCTAGGTTTGAGGTCCAGGCACATCACTTACCAGGCACGTGACTGGCAACCAGTGGTTTAACAACCTTGGGGCTCAATATCTTCATCTTTAAAGTGGGCTCTAATAATTGCACCCACATTTTAGGGGTTTTGTGAAGATTCAGTGTTTTAATAATACATGTAAAACACTTAGTGCCTGGTAAGCGCACACCCTGATAGCTCTTTATTGCTGTTGTTTGCTCGGTTGGGCATACTGGGTGTCCTCCAGTGGAATCTTTCCTCCAGAAGTGTGTGACCTGGCAAGCAGGCCTTTTTTTTTTTTTTAATTCTCACACTCTTTAGACTGATCTTATTTTCTAATAACTCGTTACTTACCCAGTTGTTGGCCAAAATTTCATTGGAGTTTTCTGCCTCTGTGAGCACTAATCTGCCCATCTGTGGTGAATTAAGCAGTGTTCCTCCCTCCAAATTCACATTCTTTCTGTATCCCAGAGTGTGATGTTATTTGGAGATGGTGGCCTTGAAGATGTAATTAATGAAGAATCTTGAGATGAAACTGTGTTGGATTTACTGTGGGCCCTAAGTCCACTGACAGATACCCTTCTTTTTTTTTTTAGATTTTATTTATTTATTTCTTTGACAGAGACACAGCGAGAGAGGAAACATAAGCAGGGGTAGTGGGAGAGGGAGAAGCAATTTGGGGCTGGATCCCAGGACCCTGGGACCATGATCTGAGCCAAAGGCAGATGCTTAACCCACTAAGCCACCCAGGAGCCTGACAGATACCCTTCTAAGAAGAGAGGACACAGACAGGACAGAGAAGACTGTGTGTAGACAGAAGAGAGATTCATCTACAAGGCACAGGACACCAAGGGTCACATGACACCAGAAGCTAGGAGAAGAGCATGGGACAATTTCTCACTCCAAGCCTCCAAAGGAGCCAACCCTGCCCATGCCTGAATTTCAGACTTCTAGCCTTCAGAACTATGAGGGGAAAGTCACCAGTTATAAGTTACCAGTTTGTGATAATTTATTGTGACAGCCTCTGGAAATTAATATTGTAAGTCTCAGTTCCGTTCCCACCTATGTGGTGAAACCTTCACTGCTTAAATCACTCCAGCCTGACACGAACAGACCCTGTGCTGAACCGTCACTGAAATGAGGCCTCTGCCCCCTTCACTTGGAGCTTCGCTTCCTTGCTGCTTTTATACGTGTTCCGCAGCAGGACTATGAACTTTATAAGGATGAATACTGAGCCCCACCCATTTTTATGCCCTGATGGTAATTGCAATACCATAGGCTATGATAAGTGTTAATTGATTGATCCAAATTGCCTCTGAACTTTATGAAAAATATGGTTCATAAAAGTAGGGAAAGTATGCCATAGAAACAACCCACTTAAGTTGCAATCGTCTTTCACCAGGATGTTGTTATTCTGCATCTACAAAGTGTATATTTAAATACCTTTCCAGGGACACCATGTCACATTGATAGCCAGAAGCATATATCCATATGCACTAATATTATAGTACTACTATTATAATTGCATAAATATAATATTTTCCCAAAATAAATACAGATTTTAGTTGTGATATGTGGCTATCATCTTATAGTTCTTCTTTAAAGATTTTATTTATTTATTTGTTAGAGAGAGAGAGAGAGCAAACGCGCACAGGCAGACAGAGTGGCAGGCAGAGGCAGAGGCAGAGGGAGAAGCAGGCTCCCTGCTGAGCAAGGAGCCGGATGTGGGACTCGATCCCAGGACGCTGGGATCATGACCTGAGCCGAAGGCAGCTGCTTAACCAACTGAGCCACCCAGGCGTCCCTATAGTTCTTCTTTAGAACATGACTTAAAGGTACAAATTATTATCAACTACAATAATAATTTGTTTCTCATGCAAATATTTTATTCATTCACTGAAAATGCATGCTTGAAAGTGGGGAATGCAAACACGCCATCTAGTTAATATGATGGGTGTCTTGGTGACTGTTTCACTGAGTCATTAATAATTAGTGCTTTAAGGACATGGCTAAGGCCAGGGATTTCATGTCCTTATGGCCTGGCTGGTTTTGCAGCTAAAGACTGTCCTCTTTACCAGAGCTGGCTGACTCACCAATTTGTGGTCATTAAGGGAAGTGACCCTCTGTGTCCACTTTGTGTCCAGAGGGCAGCGAGTTGAGAAGCTGCATTGCAGGAAAGCCCAGTGTAAAGGAACTTCAAAGGTCAAAGTTAAGGCTGGCACTGAAGACTTGAGAGGTTAATCTGGGTGTCAGCTGAAGGCCTGAGTCACAAATGCATGGAAAAGTAGCACATGGTCAAGCACATGGTCAAGCACATGGTCGAGCGCATGGTCAAGCACATGGTTGAGCACATGGTCAAGCACAAGGAAATACAAAGGCAGAAAATTGGAAAGGATCAGGGAATTCAGCAGATCCGGAATAAAAGCAGGATTATGGGAGGTAGGAAATATATAAAAATGCAAATATATATATTATATATATAATAAATATATAAAAATGACGTTAAGAAAAATTAGATATGTGTACCCCCTCCCAAAAATATGCAATACAAAGTAGCTGAAAAATAAGATTATATGAAAAGGGATTGCAGTAGCAGCCACAAAGTTCTGTCAGTGGGACACGGAGTATTTTTTCAATGATTTCAAGAGCAATGTATTCATATATCCCTAAATTCCAAAAATAGAACTTGTGAAAAGAGTGAATAATGTATCTCTGTCATCGGTACTCAGTAAGATAACTTGACCAATGGGCCACAGCTGAAGGAACTGTTTTTCTATTGCCTTGATTTTTTTTTTTCATCAACACTTATTGATCACATATTAGGAGCCAAAATCTTCTCTAGACCATTAGTCCCTGCCTTCCATGAGACTGCAGAGCTGGGTGGATGCATTGATACTATGAAAGCACAGGTGACAAGTGTTTGGAAAGAGGCCTGTATGCAGAGGGTCACATATGCCATAAGACAGACTCCTCCCTTATCTTGAAATTGAGCAAGGAAGTGTCCCAGATGAGATGTCCCTTAAACTGAAAAAGGAAGCTCTGAAAAAGTGGCAGGAGCCCTAAATTCCATCATGAAAAGTAACTTGCACTTACTGTTTACTGATTTCCCAGGTATTTCTTGAACCACTTGCCATTTTCAAGGCACTACAGAGGGCTTGAAAAACCTTCAAAGGGTTATAATCTCATCTGGACCTTTCAGTCCAATATGGGCAATCAATCACTGTGGTCAATATAGCAAGAACAGTTGTTACATTGTTTTCAAACTTGTAAAAACTTCCACCTAGGAAAAGTTGAGCATTCGTATTTAAAATGGGATAGGCTGGGGTACCTGGGTGGCTCAGTGGGTTAAGTGCCTGCCTTCGTTCGGCTCAGGTCATGATCTCAGGATCCTGGGATCAAGCCCCACATTGGACTCTCTGCTCAGCAGGGAGGCTGCTTCCCCCTCTCTCTCTGCCTGCCTCTCTGCCTACTTCCGATCTCTCTCTCTCTCAAAGAAATAAAATCTTTAAAAAAACAAAAAACAAAAAAAAATGGGATAGGCTACAGAGGAAATACGTTAGTTGATAGTAATTCACATAAATAATCTTCTGATTATTTTAAAGACTGGCTGAAATATGCTTGTAAATTCTGTATTGATTATTACAGTGTATGTTGGTTTCATATTTCTCATTTGAGTCTAACAACATCACTAATATATTTATTTATGAGTATATTCATTGAAGCCTGTGAACATTTCTGTAAGAGATTATTGACAGTTCATACGAAGTTACTTTCTATCACAATGTTCTATTATTCAACTTTCAGAAAATGTTAGAGAAAAATGTGTTGCTTTAAAACTTTAAAACATTTTAAGTGAACATGTCATGATACAAGAATAATGTGAAAAATGATCATCACCTGTTAAGTTATAGCATTCAGCAGACATTAAATTCTCATTCTTCAAGTATGTGCAATCATGGCCATACATATAGGAAGAAACTATGTACTTAATTAAATCAGACTTGTTTGAATAGAGAGAAAGCTTATATCATCAAAGTTTAGATTGTCTTTAAATATATGAGAAAAATTATTATCATAGGTCTTTGGGCATAATAAATTGAGAAGCAATTTTCTATCACTCAGCAACTAGATTTATGAAAGGCAGATTTCTACAAACAAAGGAACTGTTGTGGACTTAAGCTTATCCTTAAATCTATATTAATCAGAGAATTTTTGTGACAATCAAGGAGAGTTACATATAGTATAGGATAGTAAGCAAAGGGTCAAAGTACTTCTCTGTATGTATTTACAGAAATGACATCTTCTGTTCTACTAATATATTTATTAGAGGTAGGTGTCTTGTCCAAATAATAAGCCCTCCGAGCTAGTGAATAAAACCCATGGCTCGTCAACTACATCTGTACCAAATGAGACAGAATTTATATGACTCAAGATCTTCATTTAATTGACATAGAATATAGATATTTAGAAATTGAAGTTCATTTAAACATCTGTTTTGGGGGTTGGGAGGAAATAGATATGTGAGTAATTATAACAGGTGTTGTAAGACAAAGAAATAAATAAAAATAACACCAACAGATAATTGCCAGAACTGTAAGTATAAATTTGAGGCCAGATCTGATGTAAGCAAAAGTTTGCTGTAATTCTTACCCAGAAAAGAAAAGAAAAAGGAAGAGAGAGAGAGAGAGAAAGGAAGGACAAAAACAGCAAATTTGAGGAAGTATTTGCAAAGTCTTCAACTCACTGTGAAATTAGTTGGATCAATTTGTCTGAGTTTATTGGCATTGCTAAATAAAGATAGGCTGCATTTGATCTTATTATCTCTTTTCTAGTCTGTTACGTTTTAAGAAGTCACGGTACTTTATTCTAGATATTCCAGGCTGTGGGCCGGCATATATGTCAGCTACCTCTCGAAAGTACTGTGGACTTTTATTTAGCACCATTACTCTTTCTTCTCTGTCTTCTGTCATTGCTTTCTCCCAGAATTCTAAGTAGAACTCTGCCGCTCGAAGTCTGTAAAGTGTGCTTGAATGGGTTGAACTCTGTTACACTTCATCACTTCCCTTCAACAAGTGAGCTAATGATGTCCTTTCCTTTTAAAATGTGTATGGAGACATCCACACATGTTCCACAGCAACCCCCCATACTTGCTAAAAGCACGTGCCTATTTCATGCTCTGGAAGTGCACTTGATGTTGTCACTTGGTATCAGACACATATGGACACGAGTGTCATCATATCATTAGTAAATCCATAAGAGAGACATTTTTCCATATTTATAGTGGAGTTTGAAGGCCTTTAGAGAGTTTCAATGAAAAACGAATACTTGAGCCAGAACACACATTCCATAGAAAAATATGTAAGAAATCAACTCCCTGGTGAGTTTTGTGTTCGTATAATTTTTTCCCTAAGATTCTTTGCAATTTGGGAGTAATTTAATGTCTCCAGCTTGTTTAAGCTTTAAGTATGTGATTTAAAATACTTCCTTACAGTATTTAGCAAAATTAGTTATTTTTACTTGCTTTCAGCTATTAATTTAAAATGGAAGTTAAAAAAAATTTAGTTTCCTTTCTTAATAAATTAAGCAGTTTGGCTTACAGGAACTCCCAACTGAATACTGACACTAGAAAAATAAACAGGGCAAAACTTGAGGTTAACCTCTTATCTCTATAAGGACAGTCAAGGGAGAAAAAATATTAAGGAACAAGACTTTGTTCTAGGTTAAAGTCTGCATTGAAAATTCTTACCCAGGTATCAAGGTAGTGTCCCCAAGAGATGTAAAATCCAGAAAACGTGTCACCCGTACATCTCAAATGGGTACATGTTCTGTGCCCATACACACATACATACATACACATGCATGCACATCACAAGAAGTTGGCCAATGCAATCAGCCTCTAAATTCACCAAAGGCAAACTGGAGTTATCAAGTACAAATATAAGCAAATAAACCAAACTTGCCAAAATTTGATGAAAACCAATAGCCGAAGAGAAGTGCCAACCTCAACAAGTAGAAGATTTAGCAACCAAAAAAAGTTAAGACTGAAAACAAAGAAAAACTTTAAAATTGGCATTTAATGCACCCAGTGTTGAGAAGATATTGCATCTATAAAATAAAGTTAAGCTATTATTTGAGAGAAATAAAAATCTATAAAATTAAAAATATGATGTAACCAGTGATTCAGATTTTTTTCTCTCAGCTCTCTCCCAACTCCTCTGTAGCATAGTTTACTGCATGCTAGAGACTGGAAAGTTTGTATTCTCAAATGGCCTTGCCACTTGGGTTTTGTGTAGGACCTAGCTAGCTTCTTAAAAGAAGAACACAATGTGTGAGGTTTGGAAGAAGTGAACATGCTGAGGTGTGGGCCACACTTTAGCTGCTTTTGTGTCTGCTGGCAGATCCAGTGAGGGGGTATTTGACTTTTCTATGGCAGCTCCAGTAGAGGTCCAGGTGTCTGTCCTCTGGCTTCATGGCCATTCAGAAGCAGCATGTGACAGCTGTTTACTGGTACATGTCACGACTGAGGTCACATAGTCTTGTAGCCAGCAGGGATGGAATGTAATGACCTTATCACTGGGTTGTGGGGTAGGCGTTTGCACATGGAGCCAGCAGTGGTGGTGGCAGATCATATTAGCAAGGAGGGCAGGTGCTATGGTGAGTGCTGTGAATGGTGTAAGACTGATGATTCACAGAGCTGTACCCCTGAAACAAATAATACCTTATATGTTAATAAAAATAAATAAATAAATATTTTCTTTAAAAAGTTCTTGGCCCTTTCCCTGGCCAGCTCTATCACATTCTGGGAGTTGCTTTCCGATTTCTCCATTATAAACTGCTCATCCCAAACTTCAGATCATTTTGTACACATCTAATTCCATCTACTAAATTTTTTCTGCTTAAACTATCCCCAGTACCACTGAACCTTGGTTGATATATGTGGTTATCTAAATAGTACAGCTTCATATATAAAAGCTGAAGTACAGGGACGCCTGGGTGGCTCAGTTGGTTAAGCAGCTGCCTTCGGCTCAGGTCATGATCACAGCGTCCTGGGATCGAGTCCCATATCGGGCTCCTTGCTCGGCAGGGAGCCTGCTTCTCCCTCTGCCTCTGCCTCTGCCTGTGCTCGCTCGCTCTCTCTCCCTCTCTGACAAATAAATAAATAAAAAATCTTAAAAAAAAAATTTTTTTTTAAATTTTAAAAGCTGTAGTACAAAACAGACATATTTGAAGACTGAATTACTGAGCTGGAAGATCAAACTAATCTCTAAAATGTAACAAAAAGATCCAAAGATGGAAAATATAAAAGAGAAATGAAAGGACAAAAGATAAATATAGGTGTTCTTTCATTTGTATAATAGGAGTTCTAGAAGGATAGGACTGAGAAAGTGCAAGGGAAAAAGTAAACAAATGAAGAAATTCCTAATATTGAAAACAGTGTTTAGAGTCCAGTTTCAGAAAGTCACTAACTAAAGACCATTTCAATTTTAACTACTTACAATTACTGTAGCGAGAGGTTTGCATACCAACAATATGAAGTGAACTTAAGAAAGAGGAAGGCACTGGGTGCCTGGGTTACACAGTCGGTTAAGTATACAGACTTTTGGTTTTGGCTAGGTTCTAATCTCAGGGTAGTGAAATGGAGCCCTACATTGGGCTCTGTGCTCAGCATAGAGTCTGCTTACATTTCTCTCTCCCTCTGCCCTTCTTCCTGTGCTCTCTCTGTCTCTGTCCCTCTCTAAAATAAATAAATCTCAAAAAAAAAAAAAAAGAGGAAGACATCAAATTAAATATGTTTATAGCAAGGAATGGTGAGGCATTAATTTAAAAATAAGATGGCAGGAAAAGTAAAATGGCAAACATATTCCTAATCACAATAAATATGAATTGATTAAATTTATCTATTAAAATTGATACTATATTCATGAATTCATTATAAGCATACTGTGGAGTCTTGAAGTGTTCTCCAGTCTTAAAAATAAAACAAGTAAAACAATATGTAAATTATGGTCAAAATTATGTTTGATCATTGTTTATATGTATATGTGTAATTACGTATATATATATTTATAGATGTGAACGTATAGGTAAAGGACTAGAAAGGTATACATCACATTTTTAATAATTTTTCCCTCTGGAGTTCGAATTGAACTTGGGATTGAGGGTAGGAATAAAAAAATACAGTGAATAATTTTTCCAATAAAATATTTATATATTTGAGAGAGAGTGAGAGAGAGCAGGAGCAGGGGAAGGAGAAGAGGGAGAAGCAGACTCCCCATTGAACAGGGAGCCTGATGTGGGGCTCGATCCTAGGTCTCCAGGGTCATGACCTGAGCCAAAGACAGGCACTTAACCAACTGAGCCACCCAGGCATCCCAAACTCAGAAAATTATGGCCAATATTATCATAAAATTCCTATTTGGCAAACAGTTTCTACAAAACACTTAGAAAATCAATGAATTAGAGTATGTCAGAATTTGAGAATAAGATTTTTTTTTAAAGACACCTTCTTTGGAATAATAATTCATATAAAACATATGCAAAATTTCCCCAAGAGCACCTCATCCTGAAGATATTTTATAAATGGTTGTGGATAAGATTATTTCAAATCTAGAACCAACATGTAAACTATAAGAAAGATAAAGTAAACTGTAGACTCTACAGTAAGTCTGAAAAATCTTTTGATTAAAAAGAAGTTATCACTGTATCTTAAATAGTAAAGGAAAATGAATTTTTGTAATATAGAAAATGGTATAATAGAGCTATCTCTATTTGAAAGCAGATATATTTTAATACCATCATTTTTTCCTGACCAATACAAACCAGGAAATATCAATTTGATTTCAAAAGAGATTTTTTTTCCAACTTCGTAAAGAATGTACTATCACCCCAGTCGGTGTTTTAGTCCTCATGTCAACTATATATCTCAATAAAAATTAATAAATTGGTTTTGATAACTCTCTTACAGATCGTGGTAATGTAAATCCATTCCCTTTGTTCTCATCATTAAGGGAGAGACTGATAAATTCAGGAATGAATAAGACTCTAGACCTTTGATAACTCTACAGATACCATATAATTCTCAACAGGAAACCATCAGTATAATAGATACTATGGTGCTCCATCCCATTCCCCATCGGGTCCAAAGCATCACTCTTCCAACTACCAGAAACTAAGTCCCTTCCCAAAAATGCTCTCATGCAGAAGAAGCTGCTTTGTACCAGGTTAGTCCCTGTCCCTGGCAGCAGCCTGTATCCAATGACTGGTCCATTTTAAGTATGTGGGTTATAAAGGCCTGTCTCCTTTACCTCAATCAGGTTGCCTCTGCAGACCATGCCAACTCTAGAGCTCCCCAGAGGATGAGTTTAGGCATCTGTTGCAACTGCATTACAGTTCAACTTCCCTCTGTCCTGTCATGCTTCCCTCACTCTTCACAAGTGGTGATCCCTAGAGCATGCCCCAGCAAAATCTTCCCCATGCAAATATTCACCTCAGAATCTGCTTACAGGGGAATCCAACCTAAGCTTTCTAACCCATTCTAAGTTCAGTAGTATTCAGTTTACTTTTTCTCCAGTTGTCTTCGTTTATATAAACATTTTCATTCAAAGTAACTTTTCCAAAACATTTTCTGTGTATTTATTTCAAAAATAAAACCACTTAATAAAAAATGTGTATTTTATTGTATATTTTACTTTAGTAGAATGTGAATGCTTTCTATCCTACATATCTTTATATCCTTTTGAACTGCTTCATAATGTGTCAATGAAAGAGTACACTACATACTTACTTATGGACTTTTGGTTGCAAAAATTCAACTGTTAAAATGACTCTGCAGTAAATATCTTTGTGCACACATTAGTGTAGACTCATGATAATTTCCTTGGGATATGTTTCTAGGTACAGAGTTCCTGGAGCAAAGGGCACGCACACATTTAAGGTTTTTATTGCTCGATTTCACTACCAGAAACATTGCACTACTCCCACAACCAGACATCTTTGAGAATAGATACTAACTTGAAGGTATCTTTACTAAGTCATGAAAAATTTGCATTTTTTATAATAAGTGAGATTGAATTTTTATATGTTTATTAGGTATTTGTGAATTTCTTTGATGAGGTACATATTCCTCTGATGGGCCATTTTTTTTTCTATCAGGTTAAATGTAGTTTTCTTGTTAAACAGAAAAGTTCCCTATATATTAAGAATATAGGGGCATCTTGGTGGCTCAAGTGGTTCAGCATCCAACTCATGATTTTGGCTCAGGTCATGATTTCAAGGTTGTGCAACTGAGCCCTATGTCTGGATGGCTTTCAGTGAGGAGTCTGCTTAAGATTACCTCTGCCCCTCACCTTGCTCACACACTCTCACTTTCTCTCTCCCTAAAATAAATAAAATCTTTAAAAAAAATAACAGAATATTTAATATGAGGCCTGACACAAATGATAATGACTGATATAGAATTCATATTCAATATGTTTTGTAAGTATGAATATATATAGATTTAAATTAAGTGGTTTTATGATGTAAATATACTAAAACTACATTACAAATGCAACTACCTTAATATGGTCTTCTAGATCCCAAAAGACACATTAGATTCCCTTCATATTATTTCTTAAATCATTATGCAATTTTTAGTCACAGATCTTATCACAATATACATATACACTCATATATACTATATATATGCATATATAGACTGTATATATAATATATACACACATACATATGAAAAAATGAGTGAATATTTGTTTAACGAAATAAATTTTTTCCTTATTTAAAATTTATTTTTATTTTTTTAAATTTTAATTTTTTTTATTAACATATAATGTATTATCCCCAGGGGTACAGGTCTGTGAATCGCCAGGTTTACACATTTCACAGCACTCACCATAGCACATACCCTCCCCAATGTCCATAACCCTACCACCCTCTCCCTACCCCCCTCCCCCCGGCAACCCTCAGTTTGTTTTATGAGATTAAGAGTCTCTTATGGTTTGTCTCCTGCCCATCTTGTTTCATTTATTCCCTTCCTACCCCCCAAGTCCCCCATTTTGCCTCTAAAATTCCTCATATCAGGGAGATCATATGATAATTGTCTTTCTCTGATTGACTTATTTCGTACAACATAATACCCTCTATTTCCATCCACATCATTGCAAATGGCAAGATTTCATTTCTTTTGATGGCTGCATAGTATTCCAATGTATATATATACCACTTCTTCTTTATCTATCCATCTGTTGATGGACATCTAGGTTCTTTCCATAGTTTGGCTATTGTGGACATTGCTGCTGTAACCATTCAGGTGCACGTGCCCCTTTGGATCACTACATTTGTATCTTTAGGGTAAATACCCAGTAGTTTAATTGCTGGGTCATAGGGTAGCTCTATTTTTAACTTTTTGAGGAAACTCTATGCTGTTTTCCAGAGTGGCTGGACCACCTTGCATTCCCACCAACAGTGTAGGAGGGTTCCCCTTTCTCTGCATCCTTGCCAACACCTGTCATTTCCTGACTTGTTCATTTTAGCCATTCTGACTGGTGTGAGGTGTCATCTCACTGTGGTTTTGATTTGTATTTCCCTGATGCTAGTGATGTGGAGCATTTTTTCCTGTGTCTGTTGGCCATCTGGATATCTTCTTTGCAGAAATATCTGTTCATGTTCTCTGCCCATTTCTTGATTGGATCCTTTATTCTTTGGGTGTTGAGTTTGAGAAGTTCTTTATAGATTTTGGATACTAGCCCTTTATCTGATATGTCATTTGCAGATATCTTCTCCCATTCTGGTGGTTGTCTTTTGGTTTTGTTGACTGTTTCCTTTGCTGTGCAAAGGCTTTTGATCTTGATGAAGTCCCAGTAGTTCATTTTTGCCCTTGCTTCCCTTGCCTTCGGTGATGTTTCTAGGAAGTAGTTGCTGTGACTGAGGTCAGAAAGGTTGCTGCCTGTGTCTTCTTCAAGGATTTTGATAGATTACTGTCTCATATTGAGGTTTTTCATCCATTTTGAGTCTATTTTTGTGTGTGGTGTAAGGAAATGGTCCAGTTTCATTATTCTGCATGTGGATGTCCAATTTTCCCAACATCCTTTGTTGAAGAAACTGTCTTTTTTCCCTTGGACATTCTTTCCTGCTTTGTCAACGATTAGTTGACCATAGAGTTGAGGGTCTATTTCTGGGCTCTCTATTCTTTTCCACTAATCAATGTGTCTGTTTTTATGCCAGTACCATACTGTCTTGATGGTTATACATTTGTAATAGAGCTTGAAGTCCTGAATTGTGATGCCACCAGCTTTGCTTTTCCTTTTCAATATTCCTCTGGCTTTTTGAGTCTTTTCTGGTTCCATACAAATTTTAGGATTATTTGTTCCATTTATTTGAAAAAAGTTGATGGTATTTTGATAGGGATTGCATTAAATGGGTAGATTGCTCTGGGTAGCCTAGACATTTTCACAATATTTGCTCTTCTAACCCATGAGCATGGAGTGCTTTTCCATTTCTTTGTGCCTTCCTCAATTTCTTTAATGAGTACTTTATAGTTTTCTGAGTACAGATTCTTTGCCTCTTTGGTTAGTTTTATTCCTAGGTATCTTATGGTTTGGGGTACAATTGTAAATGGGATTGACTCCTTAATTTCTCTTTCTTCTGTCTTGGTGTTGGTGTATAGAAACACAACTCATTTCTGTGCCTTGATTTTATATCCTGACACTTTACTGAATTTCTGTATGAGTTTTAGCAGTTTTGGGGTGGAGTCTTTTGGGTATTCCACATAAAGTATCATATCATTTGCAAAGAGTGAGAGTTTGACTTCTTCTTTGCCAATTCAGATGCCTTTTATTTCTCCTTGTTGTCTGATTGTTGAGGCTAGGACTTCTAGTACTGTTTTGAATAGTAATGGTGATAGTGGACATCCCTGCCATGTTCCTGACCTTAGGGGAAAAGCTCTCAATTTTTCTCCATTGAGAATGATATTCACTGTGGGGTTTTCATAGATGGCTTTGACAATATTTAGGTATGTAGCCTCTATCCCTACATTTTGCAGAGTTTTGATCAAGAAAGGGTGCTTTACTTTGTCAAATGCTTTTTCAGCATCTATTGAGAGGATCATATGGTTCTTATTCTTTCTTATTTCTATTCCTTTCTTATCTTTTTCTTCTTATGGATCCTATTGGTTAGTATTTTGCTGATAATTTTTCATCCCTGTTCATCAGGAATATTGGTCTGTAATTCCCCTTTTTGATGGGGTCTTTGGTTTTGAGATCAAGGTAATGCTGGCCTCATGAAATGAGTTTGGAAGTTTTCTTTCAATTTCTATTTTCTGGAACAGTTTCAGGAGAATAGGAATTAATTATTCTTTAAACGATTGTTAGAATTCCCCTGGGAATCCATCTGGCCCTGGGCTCTTGTTTATTGGGAGATTTTTGATAACTATTTCAATTTTCCTGCTGGTTATGGGGTTTGTTCAGGTTTTCTAGTTCTTCCTGGTTCAGTTTTGGTAGTTTATATGTCTCTAGGAATGCATCCATTCCTTCCAGATTGTCTAATTTGATGTCATATAGTTGCTCATAATATGTTTTTTGAATTGTTTGTATTTATTTAGTGTTGATTGTGAGCTCTCCTCTTTCATTCATGATTTTATTAATTTTAGTCCTTTATCTTTTCTTTTTGATAAGTCTGGCCAGGGGGTTTTCAATATTATTAATCCTTTCAAAGAGCCATCTGCTGGTTTGTTGATCTGTTCTACTGTTCTTTTGGTTTCTAGTTCATTGATTTCTGCTCTGATCTTTATGATTTCTCTTCTGCTGGATTTAGGCTTTTTTTTTTTCTATTCTTTCTCCAGTTCTTGTAGATGTAGGGTTAGGTTGTGTATTTGAGACCTTTCTTGTTTGTTGAGAAAGGCTTGTACTGCTATATAATTTCCTCTTAGGACTGCCTTTTCTACATCCCAAAGATTTTGAACAGTTGTGTTTTCATTATCATTTGTTTCCATGATTTTTTTCAATTCTTCTTTAATTTCCTGGTTGACCCATTCATTCTTTAGAAGGATGCTCTTTAGCCTCCATGTATTTGAGTTCTTTCCAACTTTCCTCTTGTGATTGAGTTCTAGTTTTAAAGCATTGTGGTCTGAAAATATGCAAGGAATGATCCCAGTCTTTTGGTACCAGTTGAGACCTGATTTGTGACCCCGGTTGTGATCTATTCTGGAGAATGTTCCACATGCACTAGAGAAGAATGTGTATGTTTTTGTTTTGGGGTGGAATGTTCTGAAAATATCTGTGATGTCCATCTGGTACAGTATGTCATTTAAAGCCTTTATTTCCTTGTTGATCTTTTGCTTAGATGATCTGTCCATTTCAGTGAGAGGGGTGTTAAACTCCCCTACTATTATTGTATTATTGTCAGTGTGTTTCTTTGATTTTGTTATTAATTGGCCTATATAATTGGCTGCTCCCATGTTAGGGACATAGATATTTAAAATTGTTAGATCTTCTTGTTGGACAGATCCTTTGAGTATGATATAGTTTCCTTCCTCATCTCTTATTATAGGCTTTGGTTTAAAATCTAGTCTTTCTGATATAAGGATTGCCACCCCGGCTTTCTTTCCATGTCTATTAGTATAGTAAATTGTTGGAAAACCATTCCATCCCTTCACTTTAAATCTGACTGTGTCTTTGGGTCTAAAATGGGTCTCTTGCAGATAACATATCAGTGGGTCTTGTTTTTTTATCCATTCTGATACCCTGTATGTTTTGATTGGGGCACTTAGCCAACTTACATTCAGGGTAACTATTGAAAGATATTAATTTAGTACCATTGTATTGCCTGTAAGGTGACTCTTACTGTATATTCTCTCTTTTCCTTTTTGATCTATGTTACTTTTAGGCTCTCTCTTTGCTTAGAGGACATGTTTCAATATTGTGGGGCTGGTTTGGTGTTTGCAAATTCTTTTTTTGTTTGTTCTGGAAGCTCTTTTTCTCTCCTTCTATTTTCAATGAGAGCCTAGCTGGATATAGTATTCTTGGCTGCATATTTTTCTCATTTAGTGCTCTGAATATATCATGCCAGTCCTTTCTGGCCTGCCAGGTCTCTGTGGTTAGGTCTGCTGCCAATCTAATATTTCTGCCATTATAGATTACAGACCTCTTGTCCCAATCTGCTTTCAGGATTTTCTCTTTGTCGCTGAGAGTTTAAGGTTTTACTATTAGATGACGGGGTGTTGACCTATTTTTATTGATTTTGAAGGGGATTCTCTGTGCCTGGATTTTGATGCTTGCTTCCTTCCCCAAATTAAGGAATTTCTCTGCTATAATTTGCCCCAATATACCTTCTGCCTCTCTCTCTCTCTCTCTTCTTCTGAGATCCAAATTATTCTAACATTGTTTCATCTTATCATATCACTTTCTCTTGAATTCTCCCTCATTATCCAGTAGTTGTTTATCTCTCTTTTTCTCAGCTTCCCTATTCTCCATCATTTGGTCTTCTATATCACTAATTCTCTCTTCTGCCTCATTTATGCTAGCGTCAGAGCCTCCATTTTTTATTGTACCTCATTAATAGCCTTTTTGGTTTCAACTTGGTTAGATTTTACTTATTTTATTTATCCAGAAATGGATTCCCTAATATCCTTTATGCTTTTTTCAAGCCCAGCTTGTATCTTTATAATCATCATTCTGAACTGTAGTCCTGACATTTTACTAATGTCCAAATTGGTTAGGTCCCTGGCAGATTTATAATATTCTCATACCTAGTTAAGCACATATGCTTCATTAGTTTTCTCTTTAAGTATCTTTAGATTCTCTTACATTATTTCAAGGTAAAATAAGGAATTGTTTTATCAGATACCCTTTGCTCCCCAAGAACAAAAAGAAAAGAAAAGAAATCTAGGTGTCCCAAAGTTTGCTACAGTTGGAAAAGTAGACCAAAGAGAGCTATCAAAATAGAGATTTGGACAGCGTTGATAACACTGTGATGTAAGGAACTAAAAAAATAGCGAGTTGTCATATTAATCTCACCTAGGATCATAGAAATGTTTTTTACTTTGAAATGATTTTAGAGTTCTCCAAACAGAATACTTAAGCTTGAAAAATCAGAAATAACTAAATTATAAGCCAGTTAAAGAAAGATAGTGTATGATCTCATTTATGTATGAAATCTTAAAAGGAAAAAAGATTGAAGCCATAGAAACAGAGAGAATAGTGGAGTTATCAAGACTGGGAGTACAGAGAGTAAGGGGAATGGGAGGTGTTGATCAAAGGATATAAAGTTGAACCTATGTAGGATAAGTTCTAGAGATCTAATGTACAGGCATTATGACTATAGTTAATAATTCTGTATTGAATACTAGAGATAATGTTAAGAAAGTAGATTTTAGGTGCTTTTATCAAAAAATAAATAGTAAATTTGTGAGGAAAGGGTGTGTTAATTAGCTTGAGTATAATAATCATTTCACTGTGTGTATATCAAATCATGTTGTACACCTTAAATATATATGATTTTTATTTTTAAAAATCACCTAGTAGCCCTTGACTTAGGTTTGGAAAATATATTACCCATAAAAAAGTCTGTGCTACTGAGCCAAACAGGATTATATATATATATATATATATACTTGAAGCAGGAGATATATATATACATATATATGTATATATATATATATGGCAAATAGTGGCTGGTAAGCCATCCCCTTTCTCTCCTCCTTCAGGCTTCACATTGTCTCCTTTTGAAATGTTGTCCTTTTACCCATCCTTTTAACTGTTTGGTTATTCCATCATCATGGTATTGTTTCAATTGAATTAAATAAAACTCACCAACTAAAAATCTTAAAGAAAAGAAACCCCTAAATTACTGACAAAATGTGTACATGTAACATAGACTGCTTTGCAAAACAGATGACCGTGCATAATGTAAGAACTGGAAGAATGTGATTTTCTTTGATTCAAGTGTATTAGGAAGTCATTGCATATGAAATGGATTTAATCTGTGGCGAGAAAATGCTGAAGGTGATAGCATGAAACAATGAGTCCTCAGGGGCAGAAGCTATGTGGGATTCATGACGGCTGCAAGTAGGCAAAAAAGAATTCAAAGTAAAAACAAATTGTAGGCCTCAAAAGTCACCAGAGGTTTGTAGAACAGCCTCCGTATAAAAATACTGAGCAAAGGCAAGCCTTGGCTTTGGAGTGCAGGTGACCTAGGATTTCTGGTTAGGAGTGTCAAGAGTGTTTTAGTTGAAAGAAGAGATCAAATCAACTGGTAGGTTTTGGAGACTGTCAAGAGAGTGGTGTCAGACAAAAGCTACATTAATGAGCTAGCCATATCCATCAAGAATACATAAGTTTTCACAAATGAGCAAGGTAGGTGGTCAAAATTAACTTTATGTCTAGACAAATAAAAAAGGGGGGAAATTGCTTATTGGTGTGAAGGAGGAAATTGCATAACTTATGATCTCAATAAGAATAAGTAGGGGAGCAATATAATTATTCATTTCCAGGCTACAAAACCGATCTCTATGAACACTGACCTTAATCATTTCTTTTCTATTTACCTAAACCAAAAAAATCTATTGGGAAACATTCCAATTCATAAAGTCCAAAAAAGCTTTTAGCTTAAGGAAGTACCATGAGAGTCTTAATATAAAACTGAAACACAAATACAACAATGTTGTCAATGTCATGCTCCTACTGTTTAGTTTTAAAAAGGTTCCATTCTCATGGATAGTCATGAGAAGTCTTCCTGAGATTAACTCCAAAACTGTAGGCAGAGTTCTTGAGAAGAGGCTGAAAATTCTTGAAAGATAATAGCTTCTTTCTTTCTTCTCTCTTTCTTTGCTTCTCTTTTTCTCTTTCTCTTTCTTTTCTTCCTTTCCCTTCCCTTTCCCTCCCTCCCTTCTTTTTTCTCTTTCCTCTCCATACCTCTCCTCTCCACACCTTTCCTCTTCTCTCCACTCCCCTCCCCTTCCTTCCTTCCTTTTATCTTCCTTCCTTCCTTCCTTCCTTCCTTCCCCTCCTTCCCTTCACTTCTTTCTCTCTTCCTTTTTCCTTGTTTTCATTTGTTTTGCTTTTTTGGCCTTCATACCTTTTGAGAAGTGATAAGAGAATTACAGTTGGAAGTGGTTATGTCTCAGTAGCCAAAAGAAATATTAGTAATCTAAGAAAGATTGAAACAAATGATGTTTTCCATGACTTTTAAACACACCTTTAATATCATGTGGATTTACATTTTAGTAAACTTGTATTTTTAGGAAATATAGACAATTATATGATCAATGACAATATATGCAGTCACTGAATAAGTATTTATTCAATTTCTTTTTTTTAAGATTTTATTTATTTATTTGACAGGCAGAGATCACAAGTAGGCAGAGAAGCAGGCAGAGAGAGAGAGGGAAGCAGGCTCCCTGCTGAGCAGAGAGCCCGATGCGGGTCTCGATCCCAGGACCCTGGGATCATGACCTGAGCCGAAGGCAGAGGCTTTAACCCACTGAGCCACCCAGGCACCCCTCAATTTCTATTCTATGAAGGAATATTCCAGACACAGGGGATATAAGAGAGAAAAATGAAAAAAAGAAAAAGGCCTCATGAAACTTAAAATAATTAGATCAGACCAAAGTAGAGACTAGTGAGAACAGAATCAGATCAGGAGTTAAGTCCATGGCGAAGACAGAGAAATCTACAACTATGGTTTGTAAAGCAAAAAGTTGGGGACACATGCTTGCTGTGTGTTGTAGGAAGAAGGCCAGTGTTGCTGAAGCAGAGTGAGTGCAGGGGTGGAGTAGGACATGAGGGTAGGGAGGAAGTGAGGAACTTAGTGGTGGTTGTATCAGTTTTAAGTGGAAGGGCCATGTGATTAAGTCATGTTTTAAAAGAGTCCCTCTGGTTGCTGTGGGTCGGTGTGGAAGTGCAAGTTCAGGATCACTCCCTTTGTGTCCCTGCTGCCTTGCCTGGCACATTGCCTGGCCTGGACTGGTGGTCCAATCAGTGCTCATTGGGTGAGTGAATAAAAGAAGATGTTTATGACTGACTCTAAATTTTGTGAACATAGTAAACAGCAACTTTATAAGCGATATATTCTCTAATTTTGGATAATATATGTCATTAGGCAGAGAGAAAAATTTTAAGCCCTGAGAACTAGTTAAAGCGTTTGCAGGCTAATAATCCTGAACCACTTTTCACTTTATCCCATCTCTCTAACTGTAGTCAATAGGGTCCAGAATATTATTAGAGTAATTATAGGGGAAAATGGCAATAAAAGTTGATAGAACGCATGTATTATAAAGCATATGTGCTAAAAAAAAAAAACGTGTGCTGGGCAAAGTCTATTAATTAGCAATTCCTTCAGCAGGAATCATTTTTTAATATTATAGGTAAGATACTAAACTTTATATATGCAGCTATGAGTCTGCCTTGTAAGTAGGAGAGCGACCTTCCTATGTGTTAAGTGGTATTTGGAGATGCCTCATGGAGCAGTCTTGATAAGGACGCTCCATCCTTTCCCTTGGGCCACTCCAAATGTAAGCTGAAGAGGAAAAGGTTTCAAATTTGAAAAGATCTTTGTTTCTTTCCATTCGACTATGAGCAGTAGATTTGAAAAACAAAATACTTCAAAATCATACGAATGACTCCTAACTCCTTTAAGGGGCCCCTCCCCCACGTTCGGAAAACAAGTCATATACACAAACTTCTGAGGAAGAGAACCGCCTCCGAGCCAAGCAGGGGATGTGTTCTTCTGGTCAGAGCTGAAATGAAAGAGCAGCACACCTGCTTCCAGCTGCCCCCCCTCACACAGCTCACACAGCCTTGCCATGTGAAGTCTCGTCCAAATGAAACAAGCAGCAATTTTAAAGTAGCACCTAAAGAGGAACTCAGACAGGGTTTGCCAGCAAAACCCCAGACCCTAAAAGTCTCTGCTGCACAGGCCTTATTTTCATTTCCTTGACCCACTTGCAGAGAGTTGTTACTGATGGCCGGCTCAGCCTCCCTGTACACAGCACACCAATAATAAACAGAGGCCAGCTGACACCCAGAGACACCTGCAGAACGCTCACAGTGCTGGATTGTTCACCCAAGGGGAAACATTTTGACTGGGGCTGGATGAGTAGCCATCCACTGGCTCAGCACACACACACACACACACACACACACATGGAAGAAGTTTACCAAGGACCCTCCTGAGGGCCTGCTGGACTGCCAAGAGAGCTAAAAGAAAAGAGCGCTGACTGTGGGGAGCAGCATGTGAAAGGGTCTCTGTATGCAGTCATCCCCTTGTGTCCCAAGCACTTGGACCTGCTGAATTAATTTTGCAAAAGTTTGGTAGAAGCTGCATGCAATCCTTTGCACAAAGACTTGAAGGCATGGAGCTTATTATTCCAGTTTCTTAGGATCCAACTTCTTATTTATTCATAAATTACATACTTGCCAATGAAAATACTTTGTTGAAGGTCTGATCAAGCAGGTGCATTCAAGTAACCTGAAAAGCCTTCACTAACATTTGAAAACTTTTCAGACCTGGGTTTCTTGGAATTGACAACAAAGGTCTTTTTTCCTTCCATGAATTCAGGTTTGAAGTAGTTTTCTAAATAATTCAGAAAATATGATTTAAGTTGGTAACAGATCAATAGGAATATATACAACATTCATCGTGTTCTGAAAGTAACTTATTTCAAATGTATTCAAATACAGTAATTAATTTCTTTAAGGGGCCCACTTGGGATTTAAAATATTCAGTCTACTCAACATTTTTGACTAATGCACATTCATGATAGGAGAAATAAAGGGAAGCTGATTTTTAGAATTGTGTAGCTTCAAAACCAGACATTAAATTCACTAACAGTATTTTTGAACTGGATAACATGTATGAGAGGGCATAACAATAGAAAAATATTGAACCCAAATATGTAACATAATATAACCAAGGGCCACATAGCAGGCACAGAGTGAGAATGGAATCTAGATTCCAAACCTCCAATACAACACTCTTCGTAGAATATTGTGCAGCCTATCTTGTGCATGTCTTCCTTCTGCATTTGTAGATGATACAGTCATCTTCTGTGAGAAGAATGACTAAAATATTGGGTACTATCTCTAAAATTGCCGTTTAGTGATTCTAGCATATTAAAAGTCTTCTGTCTCATTTCTTTTCTCATTAACAAATTGCATCTTTCTGGTGTTCTTTAAAATCATTTGCATCAAGTCTTAGGAATACAGATATCCTCTGCTTTTTGAAAGTTCTTATCACACCACATTAGTACCTATCTTAGTACCCATTTACAAAAGACTTACATTAGTACCTTCATGCTAACTGAAGGAAGTCTGGAGGTGATTTTTCACTTTTCCAAAAAAGGTGAACACTGCAAATAGCATCAGTGTCTGTTTTGCAGCCAGCTGCTCTAGACTCAGTGCACACTGAGCGGGAGAGCAGCCCTGCCAAGCTCCTTCCCCCAGACTACACTCAGCTTCTCAGCGGCCAGCCTTCATTTCTTGGAGCTGTGTCTGTACACACCTGTGTTCTATCTCTATTTATTTTATGCATCCATTAGCAAGATGTGTTCTAAGGTATCAGAAAACCCTAGAAGAGGTTATGTTTTGGGTCTGGGAATGCTCAAAAATGTTTCCTTATAAATTAATGGCCATTTCTTGTTCAGTTTAGGCCACATCAGCTTACAGAAGGTGTCACAGGAACACCCTACTCTTGGATAGCAGGGGAAATCTATTGTCCAAACCACTCCGGCAAGAGAGAATACACCAGCTGTGATTTAAGCAGGAATGCAGCTGCAGAAAGTATGTGAGAACTGAAGCTGGAGAAAAGCCAGTTTGCCTGAGTCCCACCTGGACCTACTTAGCACCTCCTCCCTTGTCCTAACCCTAAACACATGCCCTTAGGACTCCTAAGGGAAAGAGGTGGAACCTGGAAAGAGCAAGAGGCTTAGGTCTTAGTTTCGGTTAACAGGATTGTTCCAAGGCCCTTCTCTTGCCCGTTTCACCCTCATTTAGGTCTTCTTCCGCCTCCCACACCCTTCTCTTTGCTCCAGCAGACAACTTGAATCAGTTTGGCCAGTAGTCCCTGCTATGTTTTAATAAAGCAGAGACGATAGCATTTCCCCCATATTGTCTTTTTATGTTTTTATGAAGTAAATCAAAGGGACATCACAGAGACCTTCTCTCCGTGCAGGTGACCAGAGCAATCTAAGTGCTGAATAACTGGATGGGTGCAATCTTACGTAGGCGCACTGGTTCAGCGATTAAAACAAATTTCTGTGTTCCTACTCTTCCGATGCTTACCCTTAAATAAAGACACCTTGTTCTACAACCAACAGTCAAAATACAGACATTGAATCTCCTTTAAAAGTTTCAGGAACTTTATTATATATTCATTCATTCATTTAACAAATACTAAGTACTATTGCTTACACTGACTGAATCGATTCTGTCTTGTGCCTGGTGGTGGGTTAAGTATTCTGCACTGATTATGTCTCTTCAGCTTTATAGCCTTGTATAAATTAAGTACTCTCATCATCCCTCTTTTCTAGATGAGGAACCTGAGGTTCACAGAGGTTAAGTGAGGTGCCCAATGATATCCACCTAAGAAGTTATGTAATTAATATTTGAGTAGTCTCTTCCAAGAATGTTAATTATTGGATCTAGGCACCAAGTATAGGAGAGTTCACTGTATAATTCTTAGAACTTTTCTGCCTATTTGTAAATTTTCATAATAAAATATCAGGGGAAAATCACTTTTATTTTCAATCCTATGAAGATTTCATTGATTTGTCATATCATGACAAATGTGATATTCATTTAGAGCCACATTATAAAATCTAATGCAAAATTAAGATAATCCCAAATAAACAAAGTTAAGGGAGTTCATTACCACTAGACCTGCCCTGCAAGAAATGTTCAGGCATCCTGAAAATTGAAATGAAAGGACACTAGAAGGTAATTTGAAGCCATATGGAGAAATATAATTCTTACTAAATATAAATATGAACATTGATGCTAAAATCTTCACAAAATACTATTAACCTGAATTCATTAAAAACATTATATATCATGACCAAATAAGATTTATTCTTGAATACAAGGATGGTTTAACATATGAAAATAAATTTACATAATATACCACATAACAGAATGGAAGAATAAAACCCTACATAATCCTCTCAATTGATGCAGAAAAAACATTCAACAAAATTCAACAACATAGAACTTGATCTCACGACCCTGAGGTCATGACCTGAGTCAAAATCAGTAGTAGTAAGATGCTTAACTGACTGAGCCACCAGACAACTCCAAATTCAGAATTCTTTATGATAAAAACACTCAAGAAGCTAAGAATGTTAGAAACTACTTCAACATAACAAAATCCATGTGTGAAAAACCCACAGTTGGCATCACACTCAATGGTGAAATACTGAAAGTGTTTTCCCTAATACCAGGAAGAAGGGAAAGGACAATCCCACTACTACTATTCAACACAGTACTAAACTGGACCACTTTCTAATGCCATACAAAAAAACAAATTCAAAATGGATTAAAGATCAAAATGTGAGACATGAAACCATAAAAATCCTAGAGGAGAACACAGGCCATAGCAACTTCTTTATAGATATGTCTCATGAGGCAAGGGAAACATAAGCAAAAATAAACTATTTGGAATACATCAAAATAAAGTCTTCTGCACAGAGAAGGAAACAATCCACAAAACTAAAAGGCAACCTACAGAATGGGAGAAGATATTTACAAATGGCATATCTGATAAAGGGTTAGTATCCAAAATCCATAAAGAACTTATAAAACTCAACACCTAAAAAATGAGTAATTAAAAATGGGGGGCACCTGGGTGGCTCAGTGGGTTAAGCCTCTGCCTTTGGTCCAGGTCATGATCTCAGAGTCCTGGGATCAAGCCCTGCATCAGGCTCTATGCTCAGCGGGGAGCCTGCTTCACCCTCTCTCTCTGCCTGCTTCTCTGCCTACATGTGATCTCTTTCCCTCTATCATATAAGTAAATAAAAATCTTAAAAAAATGGCAGAAGGCATGAATAGACATTTTTCCAAAGAAGACATCTACATGGCTAATAGATAGATGAAATGATACTCAACATCACTGGTCATCAGGGAAATACAAATCAAACTACAGTGAGATTTCACCTCACACCTGTCAGAGTGGCTAAAATCAATGACACAAGAAACGACAAGTCTTAGTGTGCATGTGGGGCAAGGGGAACCCTCTTACATTGTTGGTGGGAATGCAAAGTAGTGCAGCCACTCTGGAAAACACTATAGAGATCCCTCAAAAAGTTCAAAATAGAACCACCCTATGATCTAGCAGTTGCACAACTAGGTATTCACCCAGAAAATATAAAAATACTAATTCAAAGGGAATCGTGCATCTCTGTGTTTACAGCAGCATTATCTACAAAAGCCAAATTACAGAGAACAGCCCAAGTGCCCATCGACACTTTCATCCATGATGAGTGGAAAAGAAGATGTTATATAAATATATATACACACACACAATGCAATGTCACCCATAAAAAAAGAATGAAATCTTTCCACTTAGAATGATGTGGCTGGAGCTAGAGGGTATTATGCTAAGCAAAATAAGTCAATCAGAAAAAGACAAATACCATATGATTTCACTCATATGTGGAATTTAAGAAACAAAGCAAATGAGCACCAGGAAAGAAAAAGAGAGAGGCAAACCAAGAAACAGACTCTTAACTGTAAAGAACAAACTGGTAGTTACCAGAGTTGGGGGAGGAGGTGGAGATGGGTCAAACAGGTGACGGGGATGAAGGAGAGCACTTGGTGTGATGAGCACCGGGTTGTATGGAGGTGTTGAATCACTATATTGTACACCTGAAACTAACATTATACTGTATGTTAACTAACTGGAATATGAATAAAAACTTAAAAAATACTCAAAAAACAGGTAACAATTTACATATAAAGATAATCATTATATAATTTTTATAGTGGCATACATTTGAAAAAACATGAATGTTCAAAAATTAAATGTTATTTTTATTCAGTGGGGAAAAAAACAGTACTAGAGGTCCTAGCTAGACAATTAGGCAAGAAAAAGAAATAAAAGCCATCCACATTGGAAAAGGAGAATTAAAATTACCTTTGTTCTCAGTCAATAATGATCTAGTACTTTGAAAACCCTGAAGATTCCACAAAAATCTCTGACAACTAATAAATGAATTCAGCGAAATACCAGGATAGGAAATCAACACAAAAAAAATTAATTGTCCTTCTTTCCACTAATAATGAGCAATCAGAAAGGGAAGTTAAGAAAACAGTTTCATTTACAATAACATCACAAAGAAAAAAATACTTAGGAATTCACTTAATCAAGGAGATAAAAAAATTTGTACACTAAAAACCATAAAACATTACAGAAAGAAACTAAAGAAAACATAAGTAAATGGAAACACCTTCCATGTTCCTGGATTAAAAGACTTAATGCTGTTAAAACATCCTTTCTGCCAAAAGTGATCTATAGATTTTAGACAATCCCTGTCAAAGTCCTGACAATGTTTTTTTAAGAAATAGAAAAAATTATTGTAAAATTCATATGTAATGTCAAATAGCAAAAAAAAAAAAAAAATCAAGAAAAGGAACACAAATGGAACTTTCTGATTTTAAAACATACTGCAAAGTTATAGTAAGAGATATAGTGCGGCACTGGGTGGCTGGCTTGCTCAGTGGGTAGAGCATGTGACTCAGTCTTGGGGTCATGAGTTCAAGCCCCACACTGGGCATAGGGCCTACTTAAAATTTAAAAAAATATTTCAAAAGAAAAAGAAATAGTGTCATACAAAGACAGACATATAGGCTAAGGCAACAGATTAAAGAGCCCAGAAATAAACCCTCACATATATGGTCAAATGATTTTCATCATTTCATCAAAGGATGATAGCATGATGAGATGGAGATAGTTTTTTTTTTTCAACAAATGGAGAAGTGGATATTCATACAAAAGAATGAAATTGGACTCTTACCTACCACTATATACAGAAATGAACTCAAAAGGAATAAAGACATAAATATTGGAGCTGAGACTATAAAAGTCTCAGAAGAAAGCATAGGATAAAATCTTCATGACGTTAAATTTGTCAGTGATTTCTTGGATATGTCTCCAAAGGCACAGGTAACAACAAAAAAAAGACAAATTGCACCCTCTACCATTCCCCTTACTTGTGCCCTCTTGCTCTCCTTCTCTCTCTCTCTCTCAAATAAATAAATAAAACTTTAAAAAAAGAAATTAAAATGGTGCAGCTGCTATAGACAACATTTCTTTAACAACATTAAAAAATAGAATGACCATATGATCCAGCAATTCCATTTCTGAATATATACCCCAAAGAACTGAAAGCAGGATCTCAAGGAGATTCTTGTATACGCATGTTCATAAGAAAATTTTTCACAATAGCTAAAACACGGAAGCAATGGAAGTGTCCATCGATGGATGAATGAATAAGCAAAGTATTGTGTAGAGATACAATAGAATATTATTTTTCTTAAAAAAGAAGGAGATTCTGATACATGCTGCAACATGAATGAGCCTTGAAGATATTATGTGAAACAAGCTACACCAATACAAATGCTGTACCATTCCTTTTATATGAGTTACCTAGAATAGTGAAAGTTGTACAGACAAAGTAGAATAATAGTTATCAGAGGCTGAGGGAAGGAGCAAATGGTAAATTATTGTTTAATGTATATAAAGTTTTAGTTCTGCAAGATTCAAAGTGTCCTGGAGATGGATGGTAGTGAAGGCTCCCAATAATCTGAATATAACTACTGCCACTGAACTGCACACTTAAAAATTGTTAAGATGGCAAATTTTATGTTTTTTACAATATTACAAATTTTTACAATAAAAATTTAAAAACAGATACTAAAATGCAGTCATCCAGCTATTCCAGAATATACTTCTTTAATTTTTGTAAAATATCAACATTTTAAAATATTACAGGATTCTGTTGTCAAATAATATTTTGAGAACTATCCCAAGTCCCATATTAAAACATGAAAAGCTCTCAAATGAATAATCACAATAAAATTTGATGTGTTGTTTTATAAAGGGGAAGTCCATAGGAAAGTGATCAAGCCTAGTGTAAAGGCAGGATAATCTTCCAAAAGAAGGTAAAGAAGATGAGGAGTAATGGATATGTGTTTAAGGCAGAGAGAATATCTGTACATAGACCCAGAAGCAGAAGACAGTCCAGCACATTCCAGGAATGAAAAATGTTCACTGTGGTCTGAAATTGAAGTGTGGCACTCAAGTGTAAGAGGCAAGACTGGAGGCTCAGGAAGGAACTAGAATGAGGAGCATCTTGTAAGTCATGTCAGGAAGATCAGTCCTTTCAAGGGCACAAGTCAGCCATTGAAGGACTTGAGTGAAGAACTGGCATATTCGACGTCTCTGGCTACAACCTAGAAGGAGCAAGCCTGAAAACAAGGAACTCCACTAGTTGTAGGAATCCAGGTAAGAGGTGATACTGGCTGGACTAAGGTAGTGAAAATAAAAATGGATACAAGTGGACAATAACCTCAGCTAATTAACAAGTGGAAGTCAGAAAATGGTGACTGTTGGGGCACCTGGGTGGCTCAGTGGGTTGAACCTCCAACCCTTGATTTTGGTCCAGGTTATGATCTCAGGGTCATAAGATGGATCCCTGCATTGGGCTCCTTACTGTGCATAGAGCCTGCTTAAGTTTCTCTCTCTCCCTCTGTGCCTCTCCCCACATCTCTCTCTCTCTCTAATTTAAAAAAAAAAAAAAGGAAGATGGTGAAAATCTGTGGGACAAGCAAGGAGTTAAGAATGGTGACAATGGCTAACTTATTAAAAAGGCTGTTAACATCCAAGATTTTGCATTAAACATATTACATAAGTCATCTCATTTAATTATCATAGTAATTGGGTGTTTACTAATTTAGAAATGCTGGGGAATATGTAGATAGGAAATAGTAGACATGGGGCTTCAATCAAAAACTGTTCACTCCCAAATCCATGCTCCTAAGTATGACCTAGGCAGTTTCTCTTCATCTGAGTAGGTGATATGACCATTTATTAGAGAAAAATGAGAGAGAATGGGTTGAGAAAGAAGGTCAAGATAATGAAAATATTTGTAAAACACCTTAATGGAAACAGATGTTATGTATAATGTATTAGTTTTGTGATCTAAATACTGAAAGAAGTTTTACTATTTCCCTTAAGTAGGTCAGTTATTTAAAGCACTTAATAATAAAAAAAACAGCAAATGGAATGTAATTCTATTTACCAATGTTTCTCAGCCTGGCTTCAAATCAGAATCACCTGTAGAATTTTAAAAATCTAGGCGTACCTGGACTTCACCCCTTGTGGGGTAAGTACATGGAGAAGTATCTGTATTTTTCTTACACTACTCAGAGATGTCAGGGCTGTGAGCCACCATTATATAGAGTGTACACCAGTGTTTTCACAATAGGAGAGCAGGATGCTGGCATTAGAAGTCTGAGAGTGCTTATTAAAATGCAAATTTTCAGTATATTCCCATGCCTCTAAATCAGAATATCTGGGAGTGTGTCCCAGAAACTGCCTTTTACCTGGCTTCCCAAGTGATATTTCTATACAATTAACTGTTAAACTATTAGTATATGTTATTTATCTGCATTTATATTACAGATACTTTAATAATAAAAATGATATCATTACTCTTCCATATGTGTAACACTGATACTATCCATCAAGGGCATACCATTTTAGCATTAAGTAGTTTTCTGTTCCTTCTTGTTAACTGTTTAAAAGCATAATACTTCATTTCTCATCATTCCTGAATTAGTTAATACTGAATGAAAGAAAGAACACAAATCCTTGAATCAGTAGGAACTGGTACTTGTTAATAGTGTTCCAAACAATTTTGCGTGTCAGAACTATACTATACCAATTCATAATAAATCTAGGCCATGGCAAATTTACAGGATTTCTTTCCAAATAAGGCTTCCAACAGAAGACATGTGTCAGATTTGTTTTTCTGTGTCAGAACAATGAGCACAATATGAATGAGTTTCTACCCCTTTGATGCTCCAAAATATTTGTTGGTTACTGCTCACAGACTTTTAAGTCCCCCCTGGAGTTGGCCTCCTGTGTCCATTAGTTTGGGCTGTTGTGTACAGCAATGCAGGATACGAACTGCATAATTCCAGGGAACACCATTCATATTGCAATCTATGATGCGCAGCCTGTTGCCAGTTCTCAGGGGCAATACATATAATACCTATAAATATAAATACAATACATATAAAATTCCATGGGAATTTTAAATTCTAAATTATGTCTTGCAGTACTATTTCCTATTATGTCACACTGGAAAGCATGGGCATTACTTGAAAAGGTAGATGTAAATTTGTTCACTAAAATAACTTAAAAGCTCATTAGTAAATAAAAGAAATGCAAGACATGTATTCACCAAAATGAAATTTGGTTCAGAAAAAAAAAAGTGATAAAGACTGGCTGCTGATTGCAAAAAAAGTTGTATAAAATTTTCAAAAATATTGCATTTGTTTAAAATAAATATGAAGTTCTGATTTGTCCTTAATTTGGCTTTAACTTAAAATGTAAGGATTTAATTTAATCCTTATTTTAATCTTGACCACTTAAATGTTAAGTAGATGATTTTTATTTCATTTCTAGAGCAATAATGTTTATTATCACAAAGTTGAGGCCCTACTTAGAGAATGTTTTCTATTACAGAAATATCTGTTGTAAGATTAGGTAAAAGTTTTTATCAAACAGATTTCACTATAAAAAATACCACTATATATTTACATTCTAACAAGAACAGGATGGTATGCCTCAACTGTTTTAAGAAATTTGACATATTATTACCATTTAGAAATGTCTAATAAAAACAATTCTAATTCTTAAAAAAACAGGTTTTTCTCTTTTACTTTTGACTTGTTCTCCTTTTTTAATCTTCTAAAGTACAAGAGTCTTCTAAATCAAAGAGTTTAAATGTGAAATACTCATAATTGGAAGAGAGTACTACATTTTAACTTTTGTCAGTTTAGAGTAATTATATTTTCTTGATCATATATTTTAACAATATTTTACTTCAATTATTATTCAATTATTCAATTATTCAATTAGCATGGGATTATGTAAAACAGATTTCACAGTATTTACTGAACATAGTAACCAAAAGTGGGTCAAACATTTTTGAATAATAAAAGGCACACAATTTACAAGCCCATAAACGCCTATTTTATGAAATACTGTCATTTTAATTTCAGAGTGTTGTAGTGAAGACAAATACATCAATGGTTTTGGACCCAAAAATATATTAAATATTGATAGTTAAAATCAACACTTGCTTATTTGGGAACCATGAGTCCATGAGATCACCATGCCCCACATACACTCATCTTGCCCTCTCCCTCTACACGCTTCATTGTTACTATTTTATTTCTTTTCAGTGTTCCAGTGTTCCAGAATTCATTGTTTACACACTATACCCAGTGCTCCATACAGTATGTGCCCTTCATAATACCCACCACCAGGCTCACCCCACCCCTCACCCCTCCAAAACCCTCAGTTTGTTTCTCAGAGTCCACAGCCTCACATGGTTCATCTCCCCCTCCAGTTTCCAACTCACTTCTCCTCTCCATCTCCCCATGTCCTCCGTGTTATACCTTATGCTCCAACAAGTAAGTGAAACTATATGATAATTGAGTCTCTCTGCTTGACTTTTTTCACTCAGCATAATCTCTTCCATGCTGATACAAAAGTTGGGAGGTATAATACTCCATTGTATATATGGACCACATCTTCCTTATCCATTTGTCCCTTGAAAGTCATCTTGGTTCTTTCCACAGTTTGGCGACTGTGGCCATTGCTGCTATGAACGTTGGGAGTACAGATGGCCCTTCTTTTCACTACATCTGTATCTTTGGGGGTAAATACCCAGTAGTGCAATTGCAGGGTCATAGGGAAGCTCCATTTTTAAATTCTCCACACTGTTTTCCAAAGTGGCTGCACCAACTTGCATTCCCACCAACAGTGTAAGAGGGTTTCCCTTTCTTCACATCCTCTCCAACACTTGTTGTTCACTGTCTTGTTGATTTTGGCCATTCTAACTGGTGGAAGGTGGTATCTCAATGTGGTTTTGATTTGAATCTCCCTGATGGCTGTTGATGATGAACATTTCTCATGTGTTTCTTAGCCATTTGTATGTCTTCTTTGGAGAAGTGTCTGTTCATGTCTTCTACCCATTTTTTTGATGTGATTATCTGTTTTATGTGTGTTGAGTTTGAGGAGTTCTTTATAGATCTTGGATATCAGCCCTTTGTCTGTAGTGTCATTTGAGAATATCTTCTCCCATTCCATGGGTTGCCTCTTTATTTTATTCACTGTTTCCTTTGCTCTTCAGAAGCTTTTGATCTTGATGAAGTCCCAAAAGTTCATTTTTAAAAAATTTTTTTATTTTTTTAACATATAATGTGTTATTAGCCCCAGAGGTACAGGTCTGTGAATCGCCAGGTTTACACACTTCACAGCATTCACCATAGCACATACCCTCCCCAATGTCCATAACCCCACCACCCTCTCCGGACCCCCCTCCCCCCAGCACCCCTCAGTTTGTTTTGTGAGATTAAGAGTCTCTTATGGTTTGTCTCCCTCCTTATCCCATATTGTTTCATTTATTCTTTTCCTACCCCCCAAACCCCCATGTTGCATCTCCACTTCCTCATATCAGGGAGATCATATGATAGTTGTCATTTTTGCTTTTGTTTCCTTTGCCTTTGGAGACATATCTTGAAAGAAGTTGCTGTGGCTGATGTCAAAGAGGTTACTGCCTATGTTCTCCTCTAGGATTTTGATACTTTTTTTAAAAGATTTTATTTCTTTGACAGAGAGAGAGCAGAGGGAGAGAGAATGGGAGAAGCAGACCCCCCACTGAGCAGGGACCACCCTCCCCCATGCCAGGCTTGATCCCAGGGGTCTGCAATCATGACAGGAGGCAAAGGCAGATGCTTAACCAACTGAGCCACCCAGGTATCCCTCTTTGTTACTTTTATATTATCAACCATTCTATGAGTGGGGAGAGAAATATAATCTACTGAACCTACCATGTACCACACATTGTGTAAGGTAGGTACTTTTATGAAATCGGGAGGGGAAAAAAGAGACAAAACATAAATGGTACAATTTTGTTACTGCTTGATAGCTCTAATAAGCTTAAGGAATTATATGACATTGTTGATTAAAGGCAGGGATTTTTCTCTATATTCCATACATTCATTCTGATTCCCCCACAATACAAATGATTATTGGAGATAATTTCATGAATATGAAATTTCAAATACAAGGTCACAGTGGAACCTACTCTGTAGGGAAAATCTATACTAGATCTCTAGTAGACTAAATGCCTAGTAGAATATGCCTATTCCAACAAAGGGAAAAGCATCCTTGTAGAGGTGAAATAACATTTGTTCTCTCCCAGCACTCGACATGACTGTTGCAATGATACACAAGACAACTCCATGTCAACCTTCTCAGTAAAATCAAGAATTAATTTTTGGCACAGAATAGAGTAAGAGACGGAAGCCAGTAGAGAACATCCCAAATCAGTGGCACATTACTGAGCAAATGGAAGTAATAAGCTCACAGGTTAGATTCTCAGCAAGAGAGAGGCACAAGGGTAAAATTCCTTCAGTCATTTCTGATGGGAAACAGTTGCTCTTTGCTAACTGTATGTGTATCTCAAGAAGAGCTTTTTGGATTTTTGGCTTTGTTTTGCCTCTTCTTTTCCTCAAAGTGGATCTGTATTCCCAGTTTGTTCACATGACATAGCCCTCAATAAATATTTACCAAATGGATGAACCAGGGAATATTTATAAGACTTGCTTGTGATTAAAGGCACTAGGATGGTGCTGTGGGAGTCAGAATCGTGCTGAGGAAGAAGTGTCATGGGCCATGAGGAACACCGTGGTCTGCCCATCTGTGAAGTGCCTCCCTACCTCATGGGTTGTTGTGAGGATTACTCGGGATCACAACTCTTTAGGAGAGAGTGTCCAGCACCAAACATTGGATGGTTGCTAAGGTCACTATACCACTACTGGTGCTGCAAGAGCTGATGCCTCATGTGAGGCTGCAGGATGTTGGAAGCTCCAAATTTTATGACTAAAAGGATTTTCACTGAGTGTCCAATCAGACTGGGCCACTTTTCACCCAAAAATTCTGTAGCTTCCTCAGACTGATCTTTATCTGGGCTTGCTATGACAGAGGAAGGGACACAGATATTCAGAATGAGGGTGTGGCCATTTCATGCCCATTATATTGAAATAAAATTATTATTAATCTTGGTTGGTCAGTTCACAGACCAGCCCGTTATCACAGTTCACATACACCTGGAGCAGAGCTCGCCCCATCCAACTGCTCATCAAGTTATGACTATGTTACCTTCAAATACTTCTTGAGTTGTGTTTCTCAAATTTCAATGTACACATAAATCACTTTAGGATCTTGTCAAGATGCAGTTTCTGTTTCAGTCAGTCTGGAGTCAGACACATCTTATAAACTAAATATAACTGAGTATGGTATCCGGGCCAAAAAAAAAAAAGGTGGTGTATGCCAGCACTCCAGAAATCAACTGCAGTGTGGGCCGGATGGTGGCCCCCAAAGATAATAGATCCTAAGCCCTGGAACTCACGAATAGCACCTTGTATTGTAAATGTTTGATAGGTATAATTATATTAGGGTCTTGAAATTAAAAGCTTGTCCTGAATTATCCAACTGGGTCCTAAATGCCATCCAGTTGTTAGTGAGACAAAGGGAGATCAGACACACACAATGAAGACCATGTGAAGATGGCGGCAGAGGTCCAAGGAACACAACCAGAAGAAGCTGGAGAGGCAAGGAATGGATTTTCCCTAGCCTGAAGCCTACAGAGGAAGTGTAGACCTGCCAATACCTTGATTTGGGATTTCTAGACGGTAGAATGGGGGAGAATAAACTTCTGTTGCTCTAAGCCATAAAATCAATGATCATTTCCACAACAGCAATAGGAAACAAATATACCAGCTTCAATTCCTTTTTAAATAAAATACCCTTCATCCTTCAGTGTCATTAAAATTCATCTTCTTTTTTGAGAACACTTTTTAAGAACCTGAAAAAGATAGGTAGAAGTCCCTTGTATGATATCTTCACATTACTGCCTGATATAACTTACTCATTTTTCTCATGTTTTCTATGCTGTTTATAACAAATTACCACAGTTAGAAGCTTAAAACAACACAATTTATTATCTTATAGTTGTGTGGGTCAGAAATCTGGCACAGGTCTTGGGCCGAAATCAAAGTATCAGGAGGGCTGAGTTCCTATCTGCAGACTCACGGAGGAAATCACCCTTCTTCCCTTTTCTTGCTTCCAGTTCTTTCCCACATTCCTTGGCTCAGGGCCCCCTTCCTCCTTGTCAAAGCAGTAATGTTACATCTTTCTGATCCTTCTTCAGTACTCGCATCTTCCTTCCTGAAGACAGCTTTTAAGGGTCCTTGTGATTATACTGGGCTGACCCAGACAATCCAGGACAATCTCTCCATCTGTGGGTCCTTGACTTTAATCACAAACTCAGAATCCCTTTGCCATGTAAAGTATAAAGATATTTCAGTTCCTTGTTTAATATTACTCTTAGGTATTTTATTCCTTTTGATACAATTTTAAATGGGATTGTTACTTCATTTTTCTTTTTAAATTAATTTTTCAATTCAATTAACATACATGTCATATTAGTTTCATGTGTACAATATAATGATTCAACAGTTCTATACATTTTTCAGTGTTCATCAAGATAAATACACTCTAAATCCCCTTTATCTATTTCACCCATCTACCAATTCACCTCCCCTCTGGCAACCACCACTTTGTTCTCTGTACTTATGAGTCTGGTTTTTGTTTGTTTGTCTCTTTTGTATACTTGTTCATTTGTTTTGTTTCTTAAATTACATATATAAATGAAATAATATGATATTTGACTTTCTCTGACTGTTTCACTTGGCATTATACCCTCTAAGCCTATTCTTGTTGTTGCAGATAGTAAGATTTCATTCTTTTTTATGGCTAAATAATATTCCTGTGTGTGTGTGTGTACATCATGTCCTCTTTGTCCATTCATCTATTGACAAATACTTGCATTAATTTTTCTTTCTTATAGTTTGTAGAGGTATATATAACTTTTAATAGTACTATTTTAAAATATATTGTTTAGTAAGTTGTTAGGTGATCTCTTTTGAGGTGAATAATAAGAATTGCCTGATTTTTCTAAATTAGCAAGGTGAAATGGAGAGATTGGTTTTATAGTATCTGTCAAAAGATGAAAGAAAACCAAATTTAGAGGTAAGAAATATTTTGCCTATATTTTTCACTTCTTTATATCTTATTATCCCCAACTTATTGACTCATTTTTAACAAATTAACTGTATATGTTCCCTAATTGTTAGAGAAAATTAGCAGACTCTCATCTGCTAATATCTTAGGTATGTGGACACCTGCGCTTGTCTCCAATTCACAAATTCATCAAAGCCCATTAAATTTCTCTCTTCCAATAAGCCTATCTTGATCATCCCAGGCAACAGCAATATGGTACTTCTTCCAATGACTTAAATTGCTTATCTTGTTTATTGTTCATTTGATGCTGCCTATGAGTTTCTTTGAGTTATTCATCACTTTTTATTTGATTTGACATTTTCTCCCAGATGAATAATGAGCTACTTGGTGGCAATGATATACATTATATTTCTTCACACTTCTTTTGTGCTTATAATACTGTTCTGCTCATTATGGATAATGAGAGTACATTTGCTTACTGGTCAACAGTATCACATCCTCATCTGCATCATCACTCTCAGCATCTTCAGCAACCATTTAATGAGAAAATAACAAGTCATTGTCTAGAACAGCAAAGAATATCTTCAAAAATGTTTAACATGTTTTTCTTGCATCATTCACAGGGAAGAAAATACTGTCTCTTGTACTGGGAAACTCAGGGGCCAGTTATAAGCATAAAAAGTTGTGTGATCTAATGGAAATTTTAAAAAAATTGAAAAAGTCAGGAGATCTGTCCCCACTCCACCCCTTCAGGCCTTTACTAGCAAATTACTTTAGGCAATCTGGATCATACAGACCAATGCTCTATTCCTCATTTTCAGAATTGCCACTATGGTGGGGTGCCTGGGAAGCTCAATCTGTTAAGTATCTGACTCTTGATCTTAGCTCAGATATTAATCTCATGGTCATGAGTTCAGGGTCATGAGTTCAGGCTTCCTCATTCTGGGCTCCACATGAGCCTACTAGAGAAAGAAAGAGAGAGAAAGAAAGGAAGGAAGGAAGGCGAAAGAATTGTCACTATGGCAATTTCTTTCATGTATTTACCATTAGGCTATCCTATGGACAAAATGAGAAAATACAAGATAACTTACTTTAAAGCGTAAACAAATTCCTTTTAAAACCCAAATTCTTGTTCATAATCATATTAAAATTACATTCTCAGATAAGAATTCCCGAGGGTGCACCTGGGTGGCTCAGTCGTCTAAGTGTCTCATCTGCCTTTAGCTCAGGTCATCATCCCAGGACTGGATCCTGGGATGGAGCCCCACTTCGGGCTCCCTGCTCAGCAATGAATCTGCTTCTCCTTCTGCCCCTCACCCCACTTATGCTCTCTCACTCTCTCTGTCTCTCTCTCTCAAATAAATAAGTAAAATCTTCAAAAAAAGGGGGGGGGTCTTAAAATAAAAAGAATTCCTAAGAGGATAATGGGTTTTAAAAGATAATTTATGTGGAATTCCCATTTTAAAAGTCTCCCTGAATGTGTTTCCAAGTAACTAAAGCCTCTGCTCTCCTTTGCTACACTAGAGTGACTCATTTGCCTTTCTTGCTTCTGAGACCTTGAAGTTCCTGGGAAACATTCAAGAATGATCAGGGTCCCAGCAAGGAAAAAACAAGCTCACTGTGAAGCTTAATATATCTTAATTATTATCCTTGTCCTCACAGTACAGGTGACAAAACTGCCTTGTAGTATTGTGGTGAGTTGCAAGTGAGTAACTTTTGTGAAAACCCTTATGCAAAAAGCTTGATGGTTTTAGGTGCTTAACTCAGAAAAACTGAAAATGTTCATCTCTTAATCTATTTATTGGTGATGTTAATAAGAAGTATATATTTTATGAAAAATGCACAAATTTGCCACATCAGATTTGAGTGATCCACATTCAAGTTAATGTTTCTCATAATCAAAATGTGAAACCTGAACACACAGATAAGTGTGTGCTATGCTCTAATCTCCATTAATTAATAAGATATAGCGTTAAGGGCCACCTGGGTGGCTCAGTTGGTTAAGCGTCTACCTTGGGCTCAGGTCCGAGCCCCGCATCAGGCTCCCTGCTCAGCAGAGGACCTGCTTTCCCCCTCCCTCTGCTGCTCCGCCTGCTTGTGCTTGCTCTCTCTCTCTCTCTGACAAATAAATAAGTAAAATCTTTAAAAATAAAAAAAGGATATAGCATTAAGTACTTGTATAGCTATGCCTGTCAAAAATATTTACCGTTTCACGGTTCCTGCATGGCTCAGTGGGTTAAAGCCTCTTCCTTAGCCTCAGGTCATGATCCCAGTGTCCTGGATCAAGCCCCACATCAGGCTCTCTGCTCAACGGGGAGCCTGCTTCCCCCTCTCTCTCTCTGCCTGCCTCTCTACCTAGTTGTGATCGCTGTCTGTCAAATAAATAAATAAAATCTTTAAAAAAATGTTTACCATTTCAATGGACTTAAAAAATGCTTAAAAAGTCATGTAGGCAGAAAGGACTTAGATGACTTGGTATTTTAAATTGACATCAATTTTAGTAGACAGTTGATGTTTTGGCCTAAAGGTAAATGCTACTTTATTTTGGCATAATTATCATAGTTTAGAACAAAAGTATTTTACAAGGGCAGATAACAAAGACAAACACACATTTATTATTTTTTTTAATCTTGGAGATCACAATTTTGTATTTGCACGTTACTCCTAAACCACATCCTGCATGTTTTGGATTTCAGAGAGTTTAGGATTAAGGGAAGTTCTTTTTATCTAATGCTTATTCTCATGGTTTGTTTTGATTTTTTTCCCCTTAGCATAATACATAAAAGTTTTGAGTTCTTTAAAGATTCTCTGGATTTATGAGCAAAGGAAGAAGAGGATTAAGATGATTTTATTTTTATTTAATATTTATTAAGCACACTAGTTATTCCAGAATTTTTGGAAAATCCAAACTAAAATAGCCTCCGAATATGTGTTTGCCTTTTAGATTTTTAGATTCAGATGCCTAATGAATCCTGCCACCTTCCTTTTACAGAATAATTGAGTCATGAAAAACTAGGTTGTTTATCTGTGGTCGTAGAGCTGGCTAATAGAACTGGGAATAGACACTGATGTTTTCAGTCCCACCCAGTCCAGATTCTTTCCACTATACCAAACTGCCACTCGAGGCAACTAAATATTTCCAGGAAGGATAAATATGTAATTATGCATTGGAGTGTAGGAACACTGTGGGCAAGGATGGTGTTTTGTTCATCCATGTGCCCAACATACAATAACAATAAACACTTCATAAATATATGTTGAATAATTGAGTTGCTGACTAGTGCTCATTTAACTCTATTACACAGCATAGGAATCAGTGCATCATCTTTGACTGAGTTAGACATCTTAATTGAAGCCTAGTTGTTCAATTAACCTTCATTTTGTGGTTTCACTGGCATAAAGGTTGCAAATTCTTCCTGTCTCAGAGGAAATTACCACCTCTAGAGCACTGATCTCAAAAATCCTAATGCTCAACATTACCATACAAAGGTCCCTGTACTGCTCTCATTTTACATCCCCTTAAGTTAATATTCCAACACAGCCCTAACTGTTTTATTATGCTGCCTAGATGAGCAGGTAAGTCTTCACAGGCTCAGCAATTTTTATCACAATAGGGTCTTTTAATAAGAGTCTTAAGAAACCAAGTAATTAATTGAAAAATTACAAAATCAAAATGTAAGTTACATCTAAGGCAGTATTATTTCTTATGTTTTGATCTAACTCCAAAAAATATATTTGATCCCCAGACAACTAAAACTTGTATGACAACAACCTTTGCCAATAGGGCTCTAAGGTAACAATTCAGGCAAATGGGTACCATCTTTAAAATGAGACTTTTGTGCCAAATCCCAAAGTAGACCCATCATGAGCTAAGCTAAACCACATAAAAGGTGCCTTTTTGTCTATACTAGATTTTGTCTTCCATGATCTAAGACACTTGAAGTAGATTGAGAGGACTTCTTCCTGTCTCCTTTTCACCCAAGCCCTCTCCTAAATCTTTGCTTACCAGTCCAATAAGAAAGTCTGGGCAATAAAACAAGTCAGAACTTCCTTCTATGGACAAGAGGAAACTAACCTCATCTATTCACCACAGACTTTCTCAGTGTGCAACCAAGAAGAAGAGACTGCAGCCCATGACTCTTTTGCTCGACACATACTGGAACCCAATACATCACTTTGTCTTGGGGGCGTTATGAAGAAGAGAATTTCTGGGGAGGGAGAGTTCAGAGACTTTGGCTGAATCTTCCTCCAGATAGAAGCAATAAAGTACGCATAGGTGAGAAGAGGCTGGAGCATGCTCTTGGGTGATAGCCATAGATTCCTGAGTTCTAGTCGTGGCTCCACTACCTACTGTACAGGTGAACTTGACCAAGGTAACATTTGCCAGTTCTATCCAGACACTAGGGAACTATTGGCCTCTATTTCCTTTTTCATACCACTGGCTTTCTTTACTATGATGTTGTCAGAGTGGCAGTAGTGTATAAATGCTGAAGAAAGTGGACTCAAGAATCAAACAGACAGTGTCTAATTCCAGCGCTGTCACATAACTCTGGAAAATTACTTCTCTTAAGTCACAGTTTTCTAATCAGTAAAATGGTTCTGATAAGTGTGCTTGCTTAGTAAGTTCACTGAATATCAGATTAAATAATGCATGTAAAGTGATTAGCATGACCCAGTTTCATCATTCAGCAAATATTAGATTTTAATAACAAGAGTCAAAGCTTGGGTGTGAACTTAAATGGGATGAGGGAAGTGGAAGCCTTTCAGCCAGCTATGATCTTAGATGCAGCCTCAGTTCGGGCATCTAAGTAATATGGTCTCTTCATGTTATCGAGTCTAAGTCCTTAGGCTGTGACACCAGGTATTGCCAACAAAGCCTCCAAGTAGTCATGAATGTTTGCCAGCCTTGAGTTTGTATTTCCTTCAGACTCTTTGCAAGAGTAGGTAGTAGACAAGGTTTGAGAGCCTGGGGTATTGCAGCTAAATACAAGGTTATTACCATGTCTTTAATTGTAATGTAGGTTAAATGTTAACACACTGAGAAAAACACAAATAGAATTTATGTCTACTGTGATCATGTTGGTTTCTTATGTTGGTTGCAGCAGTCCTCACCCTGAAGGGTTAGGGCCAAGTCTTCTGCTTTATTCTCTATTCTCATCTCAGCATATCTGCTCAGACCCCACACTGTCTTCTCTAGGTGAGTGTTCAGATTCTCTGGTGATGTCTTTAAATTAAAAAGCTGACCATGGAATGCATAAAGCAACCCAATGACTTCCCACTGCATTTATATCAGTTGAAAGCCACTTTTTTAACCCATTTGGCCTACAGAATTTGGCTATTTCCCCAATCCCAAATTTTTTTTTTTAATTTATTTATTTGTCAGACAGAGAGAGAGCACAGGAGCGAGCACAGGCAGACATAGTGGCAGGCAGAGGCAGAGGGAGAAGCAGGCTCACTGCCTGGCAAGGAGCCCGATGTGGGACTCGATCCCAGGACGCTGGGATCATGACCAGAGCTGAAGGCAGCCGCTTAACCAACTGAGCCACCCAGGCGTCCCCCCAATCCCAAAATTTATTCCATATCATTTCTTCCCTAAACCCGTCTTTGTTCTCAGCTTTAATCCAGCCACATGGACATTTTTTTTCTGTTTCTTGAACAAGCTAGGCTATTTCCTGTATGAGGACCGTTGCCTTTGCTTTTCCTTCTGCATAAAATTCTTCCCTTGCAGTTTCTCATGGCTTTCTCACTATTCAAGTTTCAATTAAAACATTTTCTTCTCCAAGAAGCCTGATTTAAGCTCCCTATTTAAAGTAACTAGGCCCTTTCTAATTAATATCAACTTTATTGTTCTTATAGCCCAATATCTCTATCTGCAATTATTTGCTTATATATGCATGATTCTTTTTTCTCCATTTAAAAAAAAAGAGGCAGTCTGTGGAGAACAGGGATCTTATTTTATTCACCATTTATCACCAGTTTCTAGAACAGTGACTTCTCATGGACTTTATTCAGCCCTGACTAATAAGGTTTAGAACTTTGCTATCTTCAGAGCAATGATCTTTTACATAACCCTTCAACTTCACACATGGTCACCCTGCATTTCACCTTCCTGGTAACACTACAGTCTTCCCTTGAGCATTTGCTCCCTGCTTGCTGGGTGGAGCACCATCACCTCTATTTTCGGGTGAGGGAGGGAGAGGAAACACTCAGTCACCCTTAGATAGACCCTAGAGACTTCACCAGAAGGGCCTCACTTCCAGGCAGTGTTGCTTAGAGAAATCTGGTCCCAGAAAACAAAGAACTCTCTAAATTCTTTGAGTTTCTCCTATGCTCTTCAAGCAATTTCTACAACTGTTGTCTTTTCACATTGTTTTATCTGTACATTCTTCATTTGTGCATTAGCAAGCCATTCCTCATAACCATATTTATTCTTTACCACTCTGAGTCGCATTTTCTATGCCCCTCAGTGGAATCCCCTAATAACATAAGCAAGAAAACATAGCAATTAACATGGATTTCTATCATGCCTAATTTCCTTAATTCAAGTAGCCATTCATTTATTTACTCAACAGATATTTATTGAGTGCCTACTATACTGTGTCATATACTGTTCAAACTCAGAACATACTAATGAATAGGATAAAGTCTCTGACTTCAGGTAGCACACATTCTGGTAGGTGTTGACAGCAATAAATAAAAATATGTATTGTAAACACATATAATATATTGAGACACACAATATGTCTATTGTGATTGTCCATCTTTATTCTTAAAGCTTAAAATTTTATTTCATTGTGAAGTAGATATGATATATATGTATTCTGAATGGTTCCTTAACTAAATCATGATTTATTTAATACACTGTGGTTTATTCAGTAATTATTGAAGTAGCGAAGAAGAGTTCAGGATATCCCATCATTCTTTTTGCCCCATTACTTTTAATTTGAGAGTTTTCTTAATAAAAATAGATTAAGTTGAATAAGTAACCAATATACTAATACCTCACAAAATATCAAATTTCTTCCAATGTGCCTACCCCCAACCCCAAGCAAACACTTGTTATTTGTAATTTAAATGTGTGGATATCATTTTAAAGGTCTTTTTTCTCTAAGCCTAAACATTTTAGATGTCTGTTTAAGGTCATGGGAAAAATAGTCACTTCCTTTTATCTCTACCCTAATTAGATTACAGCATTTTAAAATTTTCTTTTTTTATTTTTTAAAGGTTATTTATTTATTTATTTGAGAGAGAGCATGCACAAGGGAGGGGGAAGGAGAAGCAGACTCCCCACTGAGCAGGGAGCCTGACACAGAGCTCAGTTCCAGGACCCAGGGGTCATGACCTGAGCCAAAGGCAAACACTTAACTGACTGAGCCACCCAGGTGCCCCTAAAAGTTTCTTCCATCAGCTGAAGAGCTTGATATTTTATCTATAGGTTAAAGAAGAACAGTCTCCCTGAATTCAAGTGGAAGCCCCCAATGATTAAGCACAAAGAAATTGAAATAAGAATTTGGGTCATTTCATTAGATCCTTCACAATCATGAATAGAAGAGGAGGTTAGGGTAGTATGAGTTTTCATAATCACATTACGTTTTTAATTTACGTGTAGGGTTGAAGACATCCTCCTAGAAAATGCACTTGTTTTCATAGCAACAATTCACTATTAATTTTGAGACATTCTTCCATGCTTGCTGGAATGCAGACTGGTATACTGGAGGGAGCAAAGACATGAGTTAAAAACCATCATTCAAAGCTCTAACTCAGCTACTTACTAGCTGTGAGTCCTTGGGCAAAATACTTATGTTTTTCTTATATGATTTAAAAAAAAGAGGGATGCCTCGGTGGCTCAGTTGGTTAAGCAGCTGCCTTCGGCTCAGATCATGATCCCAGCGTCCTGGGATCGAGTCCCACATCGGGTCCCTTGCTTGGCAGGGAGCCTGCTTCTCCCTCTGCCTCTGCCTGCCACTCTGTCTGCCTGTGCTTGCTTGCTCTCTCTCCCTCTCTCTGTCAAATAAATAAATAAAAACCTTAAAAAAAAAGAAAAATGACTAACTTATTTAGGATAAATATAAGTAAAGCCCCTGTCTCATAGAGGATTATCAATAAATGTGACTGTTACACTTTTACCATCAAGCATGCAGATGACTCATGCCCATTTTGAGGTTAATATATAAGAAGTGGATAGAAGAAAGATATTTTTACTTTAGTTTACTTTACTTTTACTTTACTTTCTTTTTCTTTGTTCATTTATGCATTTAATCAATAAACATTATTGTGTGTCTTCTTTGCTGGGCTTGAGGCTTGACTGTGAAGGAACCAAGATGCACATTAGCATCCCTGATCACAAACAGCTCACAATCTAATAGGGGCACAAAGCAGTCAAGTGTCCAATAAGGTACAGTGTGAGCATTTGGGGAAGAGATAAGCAAGGGCCTCTGTGGGGGCACTGCATGATACGGAGGGCTTTGTCCTACAAAATCTTCCAAGATGATTTTCAAAGGTTAGAAGAAAATGCTCAGATGGCAAAGGAAAGGAAGTTTATTCCAGATTTCCAAATGGAGAAGTTGTTTGTCTTCTTCACTAGACTATGAACTTCCTGAGGTCAGGGTCTTATTTTGCTCAATATTATATCTCCAGCACCGAGGACAGCACCAGGAACACACTGGTCTCTCATTAAGTATATTTGAATTAGCCCCTCTGAAGTATAGTATGACTTACTCTATTCAGAAGTCTATATTAAACACATAAATGAGTTGTTGTTTTTTTTCTAACTGAGAGTTGTATGGAGACAATGACAGGATTTCTTGAGACTGACAAAACTCGGTCCATAATGAGAATGATAAATAATTAACTATTCAGTTCATTCAATTGTATTGTATTTGAATTCAGTTCAAATTCAATCAATTGTAAACCCTACCTAGTGGATTTAGATATAAATATATAGTTGCCCCTTACTAAGGAAGTGGCTTTAACCCATAATTAGTTCTTGTTAATTGATGAGACTGTATTCTGGCTTGGTGATATCCTCTGTTCTATGGTGTCAGTTCAATCACTAGTAGCCCCAGCTACATGTGGTAGCCCTTGAGGTGACCCTGTGCATCATCCATTAGTCTCTGTGTTAATAAACAAATGTTGCCATTGTTTTCTCTTGGAATTCTTATGACATATTAACCATATGAGCCTAAGCCCAAACACCTCCTGGTGCTTTAGTTCTCTTATCTATAAAATAGGATAAATAATGGTATCCATATTATGGAACTTTTGTTAGGATTAAAAACGAGAGAAAACCTTGGCGCATAGTAAACACTCATGAAAAGCTAGCTTTTAGCATTATTATTATTCTGTTGCATGGTGACACTTTCTGTGAGGCATAATTAAATCAAGAGCACCTTAGAAGACTATCTTGCTGAACTTCACTTGGTTGCCTCAATTCTTTTTTTTCTTAATTAACATATAATGTATTATTTGCCCTAGGGGAACAGGTCTGTGAATCACCAGGTTTACACACTTCACAGCACTCACCACAGCACATACCCTCCCCAATGTCCATAACCCAACCACCCTCTCCCTACCCCCTCCCCCCGGCAACCCTCAGTTTGTTTTGTGACGTTAAGAGTCTCTTATGGTTTGTCTCCCTCCCGATCCCATCTTGTTTCATTTTTTCCTTCCCTATCCCCCAAAGCCCCCACGTTGCCTCTCAAATTCTTCATATAAGTGAGATCATATGATAATTATCTTTCTCTGATTGACTTATTTCACTCAGCATAATACCCTCTAGCTCCATCCACATCATTGCAAATGGCAAGATTTCATTTCTTCTGATGGCTGCATAGTATTCCATTGTGTATACATACCACATCTTCTTTATCCATTCATCTGTTGATGGATATCTAGGTTCTTTCCATAGTTTGGCTATTGTGGACAATGCTGCTATAAACATTCGGGTGCATGTGCCCCATTGGATCACTATGTTTGTATCTTTAAGGAAAATACCCAGTAGTGTGATTGCTGGGTAGGGTAGCTCTATTTTCAACTTTTTGAGGAACCTCCATGCTGTTTTCCAGAGTGGCTGCACCAGCTTGCATTCTCACAAACAGTGTAGGAGGGTTCCCCTTTCTCCATATCCTCGCCAACATCTGTCATTTCCTGACTTGTTAATTTTAGCCTTCCTGACTGTTGTGAGGTGGTATCTCATTGTGGTTTTGATTTGTATTTCCCTGATGCCGAGTGATGTTGAGCATTTTTTCCTGTGCCTCTTGGCCATCTGGATGTCTTCTTTGCAGAACTGTCTGTTCATGTCCTCTGCCCATTTCTTGATTGGATTCTTTGTTCTTTGGGTGTTGAGCTTGAGAAGTTCTTTATAGACTTTGGATACTAGTCCTTTATCTGATATGTCGTTTGCAGATATCTTCTCCCATTCTGGCGGTTGTCTTTTGGTTTTGTTGACTGTTTCCTTTGCTGTGCAAAAGCTTTTGATCTTGATCAAGTCCCAGTAGTTCATTTTTGCCCTTGCTTCCCTCACCTTTGGCGGTTTCTAGGAAGAACTTGCTGCAGCTGAGGTCAAAAAGGTTGCTGCCTGTGTTCTCCTCAAGGATTTTGATGGATTCCTGTCTCACATTGAGGTCTTTCATGCATTTTGAATCTATTTTTGTGTGTGGTGTAAGCAAAAGTTCCAGTTTCATTCCTCTGCATGTGGCTGTCCAATTGTCTCAACACCATTTGTTGAAGAGACTGTCTTTTTCCATTGGACATTCTTTCCCACTTTGTCAACAAGTAGTTGACCATAGAGTTGAGGGTCTATTTCTGGGCTCTGTATTCTGTTCCGTTGATCTATGTGTCTGTTTTTGTGCCAGTACCATACTGTCTTGATGATGACAGCTTTGTAATAGAGCTTGAAGTCTGGAATTGTGATGCCACCAACTTTGGCTTTCTTTTTCAATATTCTTCTGGCTATTCAAGGCTTTTTCTGGTTCCATATAAAGTTTAGGATTATTCCATTTCCTTGAAAATAATTAATGGTCTTTTGATAGGGATTGCTTTAAACATGTAGATTGCTTTAGGTGGCATAGACGTTTTCACAATATCTATTCTTCCAATCCATGAGCATGGAACATCTTTCCATTTCTTTGTGTCTTCCTCAATTTCTTTAATGAGTACCTTTTATTTTTCTGAGTACAGATTCTTTGCCTCTTTGGTTAGATTTATTCCAAGGTATCTTATGGTTTTGGGTGCAATTGTAAATGGGATCAACTGTTTAATTTCTCTTTCTTCTGCCTTGCTGTTGGTGTATAGAAATGCAACTGACTTCTGTGCATTGATTTTATATCCTGACACTTTACTGAATTCCTGTATGAGTTCTAGCAGATTTCGAGTGGAGTCTTTGCGTTTTCCACATAAAGTATATCATCTGCAAAAAGTGATAGTTTGGCTTCTTCTTTGCTGATTTGGATGCCTTTAGTTTCTTTTTGTTGTCTGATTGCTGAGGCTAGGACTTCTAGTACTATGTTGAATAGCAGTGGTGATAATGGACATCCCTGCCATATTCCTGACCTTAGGGGGAAAGCTCTCATTTTTTCTCCATTGAGAATGCTATTTGCTGTGGGGTTTTCATAGATGGCTTTGATGATATTTAGGTATGTGCCCCCTATCTCTTGTCAAGAAAGGATGCTGTACTTTGCCAAATGCTTTTTCAGCATCTATTGAGAGTATCATATGGTTCTTCTTCCTTCTTTTATTAATGTATTGCATCACATTGATTGATTTGCCGATGTTGAACCAACCTTGCGGCCCTGGAATAAATCCCACTTTGTCATGGTGAATAATCCTTTTAATGTACTGTTGGATCCTATTGGCTAGTATTTTGGTGAGAATTTTCGCATCTGTGTTCATCAAGGATATTGGTCTGTAATTCTCCTTTTTGGTAGGGTCTTTGTCTGGTTTTGGGATCAACATATGCTGGCCTCGTGAAATGAGTTTGGAAGTTTTCCTTCCATTTCTATTTTTTGGAGAAGTTTAAGGAGAATAGGTATTAATTCTTCTTTAAATGTTTGGTTGAATTCCCCTGGGAAGCACCTGGCCCTGAGCTCTTATTTTGTTGGGAGATTTTTGATGACTGCTTCGATCTCTTTACTGGTTATGGGTCTGTTTAGGTTTTCTATTTCTTCCTGGCTCAGTTTTGGTAGTTTATATGTCCCTAGGAATGTATCCATTTCTTCTAGATTGTCAAATTTACTGGTGTATAGTTGCTCATAATATGTTCTTATAATTGTTTGTGTTTCTTTGGTGTTGGTTGTGAACTCTTCTCTTTCATTCATGATTTTATTTATTTGATCCTTTCTCTTTTCTTTTTGGTAAGTCTGGCCAGGAACCTGTCAATCTTATTAATTCTTTCAAAGAATCACCTCTTAGTTTCATTGATTTGTTCTACTGTTTTTTTTTAAATGTTGTTTGTTTGTTTGTTTCTATTTCATTGATTTCTGCTCTGATCTTTATATTTCTCTTCTCCTACTGGGTTTAGGCTTTCTTTGTGTTCTTTCTCCAGCTCCTTTAGGTGTAGGATTAGGTTATGTACTTGAGACCTTTCTTGTTTCTTGAGAAAGGCTTTTATCACTACATACTTTCCTCTTAGGACTGCCTTTGCTGTGTCCCAAAGATTTTGAACAGTTGTGTTTTCATTATCATTTGTTTCCATGAATTTTTTCAATTCTTCTTTAATTTCCTGGTTGACACTCATTCTTTAGTAGGATGCTCTTTAGCCTCCATGTATTTGAGTTCTTTCCAACTTTCCTCTTGTGATTGAGTTCTGGCTTTAGAGCACTGTGGTCTGAAAATATGCAGGGCATGATCCCAATCCTTTGGTACCAGTTGAGACCTGATTTGTGACCCAAGATGTGATCTATTCTGGAGAATGTTCCATGTGCACTAGGGAAGAATGTGTATTCTATTGGGATGGAATGTTCTGAAAACAGCTGTGATGTCCCATCTGGTCCAATGTGTCAGTTAAGGCCTTTATCTCCTTGTTTATCTTTTGCTTGGATGATCTGTCCATTTCAGTGAGGGGGGTGTTAAAGTCCTCTACTATTATTGTATTACTGTCAATGTGCTTCTTTGATTTTGTTATTAATTGGTTTATATAGTTGGCTGCTCCCCTGTTAAGGACATAGATATTTAAAATTGTTAGATCTTCTTGTTGGACAGACCCTTTGAATATGATATAGTGTCCTTCCTCTTCTCTTATTATAGCCTCTGGATGAAAATCTGAGTTATCTGATATAAGGATTGTCACCCCAGCTTTCTTTTGATGTCCATTAGCATGGTAAATTGTTTTCCACTCCCTCACTTTAAATCTGGAGGTGTCTTCTGGTCTAAAATGAGTTTCTTGCAGACAGCTTATTGATGTGTGTGTGTTTTTTTTTTTAAATCCATTCCGATACCCTGTGTGTTTTGATTGGGGCACTTAGGGTAACTATTGAGAGATGTGAATTTAGTGCCTTTGTATTGCCTGTAAGGTGACTGTTACTGTATATTGTCTCTGTTCCTCTCTGGTGTACTACTTTTAGGCTCTCCCTTTGCTTAGAGGATACCTTTCAATATTTCCTGTAGGGCTGGTTTGGTCTTTACAAATTCTTTTAGTTTTTGTTTGTCCTGGAAGCTTTTTATCTCTCCTTCTATTTTCAAAGAGAGCCTAGCTGGATATATAGTATTCTTGGCTGCATATTTTTCTCATTTAGTGCTCTGAATATATCATGCCAGTTCTTTCTGGCCTGCCAGGTCTCTGTGAATAAGTCTGCTGCCAGTCTAATATTTCTACCATTGTATGTTACAGACTTCTTGTCCCAGGCTGCTTTCAGGATTTTCTCTTTGTCACTAAGACTTGTAAGTTTTGGAGCGCCTGGGTGGCTCAGTTTTTTGAGCAACTGCCTTTGGCTCAGGTCCTGATCTCAGAGTCCCAGGATCGAGTCCTGCGTCAGGCTCCCAGCTCCATGGGGAGTCTGCTTCTCCCTCTGACCTTCTCCCCTCTAATGCTCTCTCACTCTCTCTCTCTCAAATAAATAAATAAAATCTTTAAAAAAAAAGACTTGTAAGTTGTACTAACAGATGACAGGGTGTGGATTTATTTTTATTGATTTTGAGGCGAATTCTCTGTGCCTGCTGGATTTTAATGTTTGTTCCCTTTGCCATATCAGAGAAATTTTCTAGTATAATTCATTCCAATATACCTTCTGCCCCCCTTCTCTTTCTTCTTCTTCTGAAATCCCAATTTTTCTAATATTGTTTCATCTTATGATATCAGTTATCTCTCGAATTTTCCCCTCTTGATCCAGTAGTGGTGTGTCTCTCTTTTGCTCAGCTTCTTTATTTTCCATCATTTGGTCATCTGGATCACTAATTCTCTCTTATGCCTCATTTATCCTAGCAATAAGAGCCTCCATTCTTGATTGTACCTCATTAATAGCTTTTTTGATTTCAGCTTGGTTAGATTTTAGTTCTTTTATTTCTCCAGGAAGGGCTTTTATTTCTCCAGACAGGGTTTCTCTAATATCTTCCATGCCTTTTTCGAGCCCAGCTAGCACCTTGAGAATTGTCATTCTGAACTCTAGATCTGACATATTACCAATGTCCATATTGATTAGGTCCCTAGCCTTTGGTACTGCCTCTTGTTCTTTTTTTGTGGTGTGTTTTTCCACCTTGTCATTTTATCCAGATAAGAATATATGAAGGAGCAAATAAAATACTAAAAGGGTGGCAAAGATCCCTGAAAAATGTATGCTAACCAAATCAGAAGAGACCCCAAATTGGGGCAAGAAGAAAGAGGGTAAAAAGAAAGAAATTTATATATATATACACATACACACACACACACACACACACACACACACACACACGTATATTGGTCTCTTAGAAGAAACTACCTCCCAAATTTTAAAGAAAGAAAAATTTATATATACACAAAAATAAGGGTAAACACAATGAAGGGGTGGAATATGATTGTAAAGATGAAATTTTTTCTTAAAATCTAATAAAAGGAGTTGGTAAGATAAGTTGGTTGGAAAAAGAAAGGAAAAAAAAAAAGTGCAGAGAATTTGCTCAGGCCAGAACAAAGCCCTGTACTAGATTTAGGGTATATTTTGATCTATTAGAAGAA